>LPNX010980652.1:63021-104784 GCA_001517045.1 Pseudotsuga menziesii | reverse complement strand
CATCCCTGTAGCCCTTGCCAATTTGACTCGGTTGACCTCCCTAGATCTTTCTGCAAACGAGCTCACTGGCATCCCTGTAGCCCTTTCCAATTTGACTCGGTTGACCTCCCTAGATCTTTCTGCAAACGAGCTCACTAGCATCCCTGTAGCCCTTTCCAATTTGACTCAGTTGACCTCCCTAGATCTTTCTGCAAACGAGCTCACTAGCATCCCTGTAGCCCTTTCCAATTTGACTCAGTTGACCTCCCTAGATATTTCTGAAAATAATCTCACCAATACCAACCCTATATCCCTTGCCAAATTGACTCGGTTGACCTCCCTAGATCTTTCTACAAATGAGCTCACTAGCATCCCTGTATCCCTTTCCAATTTGACTCAGTTGACCTCCCTAGATATTTCTAAAAATAATCTCACCAATATCAACCCTATATCCCTTGCCAAATTGACTCGGTTGACCTCCCTAGATCTTTCTACAAACAAGCTCACTAGCATCCCTATAGCCCTTTCCAATTTGACTCAGTTGACCTCCCTAGATCTTTCTAAAAATAATATTACCAATATCAACCCTATATCCCTTGCCAATTTGACTCGGTTGACCTCCCTAGATCTTTCTACAAACAAGCTCACTAGTAGCATCTCTATATCCCTTTCCAGATGGACTCAATTGTCCTCCCTAGATCTCTCTGAAAACAAGCTCACCAGTAGCATCCTTGTAGCCCTTTCCAATTTGACTCAATTGACCTCTCTAGATCTTTCTGGAAACAAGCTCACAAGTACCATCCCTGTAGCCCTTGCCAGATTAACTCAATTGTCCTCCCTAGATCTCTCTAAAAACAAGCTCACCAATAGCATCCCTGTAGTCCTTTCCAATTTGACTCGATTGACCTCTCTAGATCTTTTTGGAAACAAACTCACCGATAGCATCCTTGCATCCCTTGCCAATTTGACACAATTGACCTACCTAGTTCTTTCTAAAAACAAGCTCACTAGTAACATCCCTGTAGCCCTTTTCAATTTGACTCAGTTGACCTTCCTAGATCTTTCTGATAACAAGCTCATTGGTAGCATCCCTGAAGCTATTACCAATCTAAGGAAGCTTACGCAACTTTACCTCTCAAACAACAACCTGATGGGCACAATTCCTAGAGCCATAGGAAAGCTTCATTCATTGAATTGGTTATATTTGGACTCGAACAAATTAACTGGATGTATCCCATACAGCATAGGTCATCTAAAGGATCTCTATGAACTAAACATATATAACAATAACTTTTCTGGTAGCATTCCTGATAGTATTAATGGTTTGGTTTCACTTAGATACCTAGATCTATCAAAAAACAACTTTGAGGGGTTGATTCCTGATAGCATTCGCAGTTGTATTTATTTGAAAATGTTCTCTGCTCATTCTAATAACTTCTCTGGAAAATTGCCAACATCTTTAGCCCATTGTCCCCAACTTATGCTACTGGATTTAGGGAAAAACAGATTGACAGGGGAGCTTCCTCAGTACCTCTCATTTTTTCAAGACTTGAGAATTTTAATCCTTGGTTATAATAATTTGCATGGTTATATTCCTCAACACATCACAAATATCACCACCTTGCAGGTGTTGGATTTATCCAACAACAAATTCAGTGGAAGAATACCGGATCATCTTGAAAGACTCTCCGGATTTGCAGCTGCACCAAATAATGTAAAATTAGTTGTTGATGAAATAGAAATCGAGATGAAAAGACATGTGTATACTTTGTCATATTTGTGGGATGGAAATATTATACTTGATTTGTCTTGCAATAATCTTATAGGGGAAATCCCTACAAGCATAGGAAGTATGAGCTACTTGCGGTTGTTGAATTTATCTTCAAATCAATTGGAAGGGAAAATACCTGCATCTCTTGGTGGGATATCTACTTTGGAGCAGCTGGACTTAGCGAATAATAATTTGAGTGGATCAATTCCTGAAGAACTCTCTAAACTATATGGGTTGAGCATTCTGGATGTTTCATCAAACAACCTCTGCGGTCGAATCCCAATAGGGACACAGTTTTCCACTTTCAATGCAACTTCATTTCAAAAGAATAAGTGCTTGCGAGGTTGTCCTTTAGATTCATGCAATGAAAATGAAAGACCATCTACAAAAGGCATTGATAGTACCAGTATGGGTAGTAATGTAAGAGTGGGATGGCTAAGTTGCGTGGATGAAAAAATGTCATTAGTAGCATTCGGAATGGGAATGGGGATTGGATTTGGGGGAGTCATTGTTGTCTTTATGTTATGGGAGAGAGCTAAAAATTGGGTGGTGCCCCCGAACATACCAAAACCTTTTTGGGGGATATATCGATTCCCTACATAGTCACAGCTCCCTAGACCCAAAGGTTCCACCCATTATGTCAAAAAATAATGTTTGTAATGAATAAAGAAATTTTATTATCTCCTGAATAGTAAAATCTATGATCATTAATAAAATGGTGTTGGTAATTTTATATGTGTATACATACTTCAAGTTACTAAACTCATCATTTAAGTTATTCTATACAATATTTTCATTTTTATTTAAATATAACTTTTAATAAGTAAAAAGATACATCTTGTTATTCAGAATGAACAAGTGTTACCAAGTCGCAGTGTTACGGTAGTTGCTAATAACTATTGTTATAAAACATAAAGTAACAAATATGATACTTTTATTACAAAATTACTTAGCCATAAAATAACCAAATTTCATGTAATTATCAAACTTAAAATTTTATCACAATTTAATATATTATGTAAATTTGTGTTCAAATATTTTAGTAAGACATCAAATAAAGACTCAAAACACACTTATTCTATATTCTACCAAGGTGTAAAATAAAAACTTGGAGCACACTATGAAACCATGCAAAGAATGCGAGCTCTACTAAGGATTTTTTTAATCATCAAATCTGCAGGTAGTCATTCAAAAAAGCACCGAATAAAGGTCTCGATAATAAATATTTACAAGTAGTACTGCATTGAATGCCGGAAACAATAAACTATTTCAAAATAATGGCCTAAAATCATGAAACAATTGAACCGCTTCTGGAAACTTCAATATAGCTCGCAATCACGGCCTAAAATTTCAAAATAGGTCAAAATTTTGTGGAGTATTTTTAAGTTGTTGAAGCGTGTATGGAAGTTGGAAATTCGTTTTTGGATTATTTTTTAATTTGTTAGAGTGGTTGAATTGGTAAATAAAAGTTGAGAGCATTATAATTAAAATGCAATAGTCATTGTATAATTTAAATGCAAGCCAATGGAAGGAATTAAAAGTATTTTTCAAATAAAAGTAAATTTTAAATAATAATGTTTAATTTATTTTAATATTAAATCACTAAATTTTATTAATAATAAAAAATTAAAATAATTTAATATTTGTAATAAAAAATCAAAATCATTTAAGTTTTATATAACTATTATAGAAACATATATTTACTATTACCTCAATAATTTATTTTTTGCTTCTATATCATGCTACGACGATTGGATTGACTACAATAAGAAAACAAGTGGAATAAGCAACAAAGTTGCTTAGTACCTGCCTCTTAAGAAGAGATTGAAAATATATAGCAATAGGATAATTTTGCTATAAAAATATATGATAAAACGAATATAATTACAATTTGAAAGAAATTAAAACAAAAATGAATTAAAAAATGTCCATTTAAATACGATATAGGTTATTGCAATGTAATATTCTTGACTTATGTTATAAAAATATGCAAGTTTCTTTATAGACTAGCATAAATAGGAAATGAGAAATAATAGCTTATAAGACTATAAATTAATATCATTGTTGTGAGAATAGTTTATTTATATTTTATTATAAATTTATAGTGAGATCTTGTTCTAATTAGCTAATGAAAAATGTTTCTCTAATTTTTTAAATAATTTTCTAAAAAATAATAGTTTTAAAATCAATAATGTTTTCTCTAATTTTCTAAAAATTAATATTTATAAAATCTTAAAAATTAATATTTGTAAAAGTTTTATAAAATGTTTTAAAAAAATAATATTTATAAAAAATTAAAAAAATAATAATTTTTGTAAAAGTTTTCTCAATTTTTATTTTGTCATTTTTTAGTAATTTTTTATCCATACAATTATGTGAGATCAATTGAAAAGCATGTCGTGATCGTTGAAATTTTTTGTTCATAGTTTATTCAATTTAGATTGTTTAAACATATATCAAGTTCCCTATAAATCTACACGATTTCTCATCAATGAAGCACCGGAGCTCAAGCCTTAATTTGTTGGCAATATTATCCAACTGTATTTATAGGCTTCAGATCAGACGAGGTATGGTATGCCGAATATGAAGGCCTCCTATGCATTCGTTTTCTTGATTGTTGCTGTAGCGTTACGGTTGCCCATGATGGGAACCATGGTCCCACGACTGCAAGCAATCAAATAATATGAGAGATATTGGTAGATATAAATTTGGCTTCTATGAGAGGTTAAAACGAAAGATTGGATTGTTAAATGCGATCTGAATGGCTACATGTTGATAAAAGATTATCATCGTTTGAGTGGTATGTATACTTGCGATCTGAATGGATGCATGTTGATTTGAAGTATCATCATTTGAGTGGAAACTTTGATTTTAAATCCGATCTGATTTACAACATTTTTATTTAAAGTTAATGATTTATTATGCATGCGATCTGATTTAGAGTAATTTTTATGCTGAACAAAATTTGGATATGATCTAGACTAATGTCTATGCTGAATATGATTTTGATATGATCTAGAGTAATGTTTATGCTGAATACGATTTGTATCTGATCTAGACTAATGTCTATGTTGAATATGATTTGGATATGATCTAGAGTAATGTTTATTTTGAATATGATTTGGATATGATCTAAACTAATGTATATGCTGAATATGGTTTGGATATGATCTAGAGTAATGTTTATGCTGAATACTACTTGGATATGATCTACTATTCTCAATGCGATTTGGATCTGATCTAGAGTAATGTCTATTCTGAATCCAATTCGGATCTGATCTAGAGTAATGCCTATTTTGAATGTGATTTGGATATGATCTAGGGTAATGTATATTCTGAATGCGATTGGGATATGATCTAGATTAATGTCTATTATTATTATTATTCTGAATGCGATTTGGATTCAATCTGGAGTAATGTCTATTATTGCAACGAGAGGCGCTCTACAACCCAGTATTGGGGAGATCTTGTAACGTTACGTAACGTTATGTAACGTTACGTAACGTTATGTAACGTCACATAACGTTATGTCAGCTATAAATAATATTGCGGATTATGAGGGAGATGTTGTAACTTTATGTCGGCTATAGATGTTGTAACCAGTTATGTAAATATAAATTTAATAAAAATTCCATTTATTGGTTTTGTAAGCTATTAAGTAAATATTATAAATAAAATTTTTAATTATCTAAAAAGATCCTTCTCCGAGGATGATGGGATGAATCTGATGGACGAACAATACAATTGCAGACGATGATCCTTTGGAACATTAGACAACACAGCCAGGACAAGAGGATATATGCTCATCACCTTTCCTACACCCTTTGACAGCCGCGCTGGAGAACGACCCATAACCAAATTGTAATTGACTATGTTTTAAAATAAAATAAAAATGTTGAATGTTGAAGAGAGTGACTCATACCAGTTGTAATTAATGACCGTGTTTTAAAATGAAGGTCTAAATTGAATAATATATCAGTATATATTGCAACCAACCCAAGGAGATGTAGACCACATTTCCACAAATTGCAACAACATCTGAGAAATGATGACAAATACAAAATATACCAAGATTATCAAGAGATGCTGATTAACAACTGAGTTAAGGAATATTTTAATATCTTAGCGTTTTGAAAGTTAATGCTAGGATATAGAGATCACCCATAAATCCCATCCTTTACCCATAGGATACCCTTCCAACTTCTTGATATGTGTGGAATCCAATTGCAATTGAGAACGCACAGGATGCATTTATATGAACATTTATTTCAGTATATACTCCAACCAGCACAAGGATATGTCAACCACATTTCCACAAATAGCAACAACACCTGTAGATTTGGAGGAAGTCTACGGGTTAGAATGAGAAACGTCGTTAATTAAGTTTGAAATACCCTGGGCAACTTGATGAGGAGAACAACCCACACAAGTCATGCAGTATTTTGGAACCAGGTTCGGATCCCATAGAACACACAACGGGAGGCATAACCAATCAACATTCATGAAGAATTTCACATATTTCATACACAAAACACACAGGTCGTCTAGTCTACTGGAACCAGGTTCGAATCCCATAAAACATACAAGTAGGAAACCAAACAGATTGAGATTGCATGTCACCCACAATGGAGGGGCTTTCTCTTGGCGAGAAAAAAATTATATGGGGCGGAATTGCTCAAGATGTCGGCTCAGATGGTCGTGGCCGCCAACATTTTCGATCATTTTCAATCGAAACAACAAGGTTGAAGTGTAGGGTATTTTTTACGACGACTTCATTATTTTTTACCACTCCTAGATATTGATGACACAGGTTGAGAAGAACAATTTGTAGAATAATGAAATCTATGTTTAAAATGGAATCGTCTCTCAATATGATATTTACATTATAAAGGGGAAGTTATGATACTACTTTGGAGCGACTTGATATTGCATTCTAGATAACACGATTTGTATTTTTGTTAGTGTGAAACTATAAAATTATTATTATTTTTTTGAACACATGTTTGACTCTTACATCAATAGATATTGATAGCTACAACTGTTACAGAAATTCCGTCAAACGAAATAAAAAATAAGCAAGATACTTGAACAAATAGCGATTAATGAATTATAGGTTTGGAAGAAATAGTGACCATTGAATTATAGCCATGGGAACAGATGAGATATTGATATTAATTATATTGCTAAAAGGTAAAGTATTATTGGTCAAGAAATGAGAGATAAATATTAATTATATTAGTAAAAATGAAGTATTATTAGTATTGCAAAAGATTCTAGGCCTTTCAAAAGATTCTAAGTCATAATGACTTACAGGAAGGAACATTTTAATATCAATTATATTGATGGACTTTTTCTTATTACATGAATTTTAAATAAAACATTGTAAATCATTGATAACTTTATTTATAACCTCTTCTCAGGTATTGTACTCAAGGACGTTTGCACTTCCAGATATTTTATCCCTTTCGACTCTTAATAGAGCCTAGGATTTGGATCTACGCTGGTTATTTTGAGTACATTTTTTTAGATCCATATGATAAAATTATTGGATTGTTGACTGTGTTTTTAGATCCATAGCTATTGAAATTCTTTGACTGTGTTTTTGATCCATAGTTATTGGATTGCTTTGACTACGTTTTTATATCCATTATTGATACATTTATTGGATTAATTAACAACATTTTTAAACCCAAATGGATACGATTATTGCTTTCATTGTGTTGTTTAAGATATCTGGCATGCGTCATTCTCATGCGTTAGGTCAGATCTATAATTGTTTCATAGAGATCTTCATTTGGATGGGGTTTGCTATGGAAATACGGACAAATATTGGATCTTATACCTTTGTTTTGTGCAGTTCGATCTTCCCTCATTTGCTCGTGGCCAGAGTTAGTATGATCTTGACAGTGCTTGTACATAGGTTATCTTTATTTGAGGTATGGAAGCGTGGGCATGCTTTTTGTAGTCATAATATATAATTCCATATTTGATCGTATCAAACATTGGGATGGTTTCATTTGTTTATATTTTGGTTACCTTGTAAAATGGAAGGAGACTCCCTTGAAATTATGCTTATGCACTGTTTGTGACCATCCATCTTATTATTGTAATAATTATATTGTAGGACAACTTTAATTTTTCATTGTGGGTAAGGGTGTTTTTCTCTGCATGGTTGGAAAATGGGTTTGCCTTTGTATTGGGATGGTAGCGTAAATGTTGAAAACTATTGGTTGATTGAAGTTGATTATTGACCTAGTTTACCTATTAACTGAGTCTAATTGTCATGGAAAAACCTTTGTTGTCCATTGATGGAGAATCAAGTTCATTATGTTTAAGAACCAAGTCAATTAGGTTGAGTATTTAAACTTTGGTACTACCAATAATGGAAGACACTCCTCGAGAATAGAATCTCTAGAAGGATTCACTCTTTACTACGTAGTGAGAATGGAATTGGGTTTGGTTGGAGATAATTGATTAAGTGTATGCTTTATTTTCTTAAAAATAAACAAGGGTCCGGATATGACAGTCCAACCTTTGAATGTTAGTTATTATGTGATATAAGGTCACCCAAGCAATACATCTTGATACCTGAATGGTATGACTTAACTAGTGTATTACGGACCTGGTGTCCTTTAAACAATTGAATGGTTAATTAAAGAAATAAAAAAAAGACCCTCGTTGATAATCAAACTCTTTTCCATAGGGTGAGCTTATGACTCGGTTTATTTTGATAAAACTTGTGAGTGATTGTCTTAGCTCCCTTCTTTAGTGGATTCATTGCTCATGTCGGGGGTGGCTCTAGGTGGAAGAACCTACATTGATAGAGCCAATAATTGGGTGGAAATTCATAGGCAAGATTTCAGTCAAACAAGTTCTTTTCACATTAGAGTAGTATCTGTAATAGATAAACTTGATTATGGTAATGTTTTATCATGTTATTATGTGGCTTACATTGCTATAGAAATACTTTGACTTATGATGATATTATGTACATTGAATTAACCTGACTTGGAAAGTAGTGGTTGTAGAGGACGTGTTCCAATGATGGAAAGGAATTAGACTAACCATCAGATGACAAGTATAGTGGAATAAGTTTGTATATGTAAATATTTTATAAATTAGTTCTTTATCATCTAATTAATCTAACCATGTTATTTGCTCTTCAGCTGACTCAGGAGGCTCAAACCTCACATCTGACGATTGCGCCTAGGAGATCAAGTACGAATATGGTATCTTGATATGGAATGTGTTAACAATAACTAAAGGAAAGGGTTAATATGTAATTGTTATTTCATATAAAAGATCACCATTGTGTCTTATTTTAATACTGAGTGAGATTTCTTATGCTAGTTAGCACTTGTGTGATTATGCTTTGAAGGCTCTTAATCTTTATAATAGAATAACTATTTTTATACTGTGCACCCCAAGATCGGCTTAGTTTTTTGGGTATGTTACATCTTATCAATAATTATTTGTAATGCTTCAGTAGTCATGTGGAAAATGGTGTATTCTATATACTCATAACTTCTAGCGTGTTCTTTTCTATGTTCAATTATAAAATTGAATTTTATCTCTAAGACCTTCATTAAGTTTATATAGTGATTGTTTAGTGACACAACTGAGTACTTAACACTTCTTAATCAGCTTCAACAAAACTTATGGGTTTCTCTCTCGTCATGGGTGGTGTTTCCAATATGGTTTTCTATTGTGGCTAGTCAAGGAATGATTTTAGTGATGTTTCATTAATCAATTCCCTGATGTGAGCATTTGTCTCCTCTAAAAGGGTTTTTTAGTATTCCATCAACTCCTTTTACAAGTCTTCATGTTTCATTAGAGTGTTTCCTTGATCATATTGGAGGGAGGTAATGCGATTGTAACTCCTATGTTAGACCATAGATTTATGGAGGAATCTTGAGTTCCTCTCCCCTTCTTTGAGTCATTCGATACAATTTTTTTCTTCCACATAATTTCCTCTTGCATCTTTTGAATGTCCAATTGAGTTTGTATTTTTTCTTCATATTTGGTTGTGCTCTTTGTTTTCCCTTCCAGAACAATACACTATAGCAAATGTTCCATCCTTTCCTCTATATCATGTTTGGATCCAAATATATTCACAAACGCCTCTTTGTTCTAGGTTTAATCCTTCTCTTTATCATTTTTAACCACTGCTAAAACTAATACATTTTTGAGCTTGTATTGAGATCCCCCTCATTCCATCATCTAACAATGTTTTCATGAAATACTAGATGTTTTAGCCAAAATTTCTCAAATATAATTTTTTTTTAATTTTTGGGTTGATCATCAAGTTCCAAATTGAGATAGATTGGCTAGTAGTTAGAGCTTGAACATTAGAGCATGGAAGCATAAATGGTTAACCATTGAGTGATGTGATTTTCCAAGAGTTGAAATTGATCCAGACGTGACACCAATCAATGAGAGCCCCTTGATTTTTGTTCTAGGTGAATTTACCATTTTTAGGTTTAGTATCTACCAACTGGAGTTTATGAATGGTATTTTTAAAAGTGACACATGGTTGGTCCAACCTTCGAATACACCCCCCTGTTTTTATAATATGAAGGTAATCATGTTGAAGTATCCAACAATGATCCAAGGTTGAATTTTATCATGTTTCATATCACTTGAGGTGATTAAAGGAATCAAATTTTTTCATCAACTATGAGGGGGACATATGCATTGGTAATGAAGTTGATATTGGTGTGCCTATAATATGAAATTTTACTAAAATTGTTCTATGAATGTAGAATAAATCAATTAGAACTATGGATTTGGGATCTCGGAGTAGTGTCATTCCCCTATTGTATCTTTGGCATCTATTGTTATGGATTAACATCCTTTATAACATTAACTAGCTATAGTTTTGAGTGTTTCACATGACCATTTGTTCTTCTGAAGCATAATCATTTTGTTCTTTACGTATTTATTTTGTTCTAAAGGTTTCATTGCTTACTCTTGTTGCCTCCTTTCACCCACCTAGGGGGGGACGTGGCATAAATATTCAAGCCACTCGGTGTGTCCTTGGGGGTAAGTCTCGAGTCAAGGCTACCACCTTGTTCTTGACTCCTCCGTTTGGGCTCAACTCCTAACGAAGCCAAGGGGGGTAGACCCTATTAAGTTACCAAGGCAAATTAATTTAGTATGATGATGTTAGACTGAATGAGTTTCTTAGGAGTTTGAAATTAAACATTAATAACCATAGATGACAAGATAAAGAATGAGCACAAGTAAGCACAATGCTGACACACAATATATATATATATCGGAAGATTTAAACAAATAACCAGTGCCTTAAAATGGAGTCACAAAATAATCAAATGTACTTGCATGTGCTTGGAGTGAAGGTTTTGCAATTGCCTCTTGGTACATTTTAGGTTAATATGAAAAATGAGTGGATTAAATTACGTGAAAGGGGACTCTAGATATACTTGAGGGGTACTTGGAGTATGTCCAAAAATAAACCTTCACGGCTACCCGCAAAGAATGTGTGGGCTGAATGGAGTCTCTGAGACTGTGTTCATAATAGACCCAAAGTTGTAACAGATATCGGCACCTCGAGGTCACTGCCCATAAGTTCCCACTTCCTTTGGGTATTTTTCCACCGTTTACGGTTTGATCGAGGCGTTGGATTTTTGTCTGATGGTGGTTAATTGGGGAAGATGAAACCTAATTAATCTAGTCACTCACATTTTTTTTGATGTATCTTGATTGATCAGATGAACCGCATCCAAGTGCAGAGCATACACACTGGAGCCTTGTCAATTTTAGTAAATTTTAAAGGGTGTGCTTTTTAGAAAGATAAACCCTCCAGGAACCTCTTTTGGTCCAAGTGGACCACAATCGAGGAATCAAGGAGGGGGTTTATTTTAGAAAGATTGTTTGCAAAAATTAATGACAAGCAACAAAAAAGAAACAAACCATTGGTTTTCTAATTAGTCATACCACGCATCTCTTTCCCCTTTTGGGTCAATCGAGAAGTTGTGGGGTAAGTATTAAAGTTACTTTTACCTTATGATATGGAATATATGATAAAATTAATCAAATTATATTAATATACATAAATAAAACTAATCTAGAGAGAAAAATTAAGAAAATGCAAAAATGAAAAAAAGGACGCGAATCCTCCTAGGGGGGATGGGGAATGGGCTCGAAAGAGCCTATTCAAAAATAAATTTTATTATCAGTGGTTACAATATCATAAAACTGATATTAATCCTCTTGGTTCTTATATATAATGAAACCAAGACTTTACGAAATGCCAAAATTAAAGATTACGGTAAAAAAGGGAGACTCCTGGGGGATTCGGAAGGCCCAAAAGCCACTTTCGAACAACAGCTCCTCCTCTTTCTGTTATACCTGATAAAAAATAGTGAGATTATTAAAATGAAATATTCTCAAAATCACTTTGAAAGTACCTTTGGGTCAGCCTACTTTAAACAAAACACAAAAAGCTAAGTTAAAACTAGTTAAAAAGGTAAAAAAGGAACCAAGGAAAGCAAGCTTTCCTTGGGATCTTGGCTTGCCTTTAGGGTAGCCAATGTGATGTGCACTGATTTTTGGATTTTATCTTTTAAAAAATAAAACATAAATCTAATGCATGCAAACTACGAATTCTCTTTAAAATGCCATGCAAAAAGGATGATTTCCCTAAAACTAGATCTAGAATGCTTATGAAACTTTTTAGGAACAAGATCTAGATTATGAGCCTTGAGACAATATATCTATGTTAAGTTTTACTTTAAGATAATATATCTAAATAATATCAAATCTTGTAAACAAAGTAACCAGGTAAACTTTTAATTTTAGAAGGAGGAAGAGATAGAAAGAGTGTTGGAAACCTAGGAAAGTTGGGCTTTGGAGTTTGATTTGGTGGAACACCGAGGGATTATGTCCTCAAAAATATCCTGAAGATGAGGAAGATTCAAACTATCTCAACCCCTTCTACAAGTGAGATCACCTGCAACTTAGAAATCATTGCACAAACAAATGGTTAAAACATGGGTGTTGTTGGAAAAAGACAATTAGAAAGCATGCAATTAAACTTAAAATACATGCAACTTCAAGAGATCTGAAACAAGCGAACAGTAAGAGAATAAATCAAACTAGAATGATATCTTACCCCAACGGGAAGAAGCTCTACTTCAAGGCCAACAATTAACCAGCAAAAAGCAAAGATCAATAATACATATTATACCTCATAAGCACTTGACAATCACAATCCACACATGAAAAGCATTACACCATAGATCTTGCCTCCAAATCTTTCTTTATTTCAAAATAGTAAACAATACAATAACAATAGCTCTTAAATCCAACTCTAACTAGTTTGGAAGAGGAAAACCGTGCTTTATTTATAACAAAAACTGGAAACCTAGCCCAGGGGGGACGCAATTCCCAAGGAGAGAGAGACTGCAACTGCATGTGGAGTCAATATAAGCTTAATCTAAGTCGAAATGAGTCTGATCTGAGTCAAACTGAGTGCAACTATCAATCGAAGAGCTGATTGCATTGACACCTCAACTTGTTAACTGAAACATCCACCAAAACTCATCTAGATGAGCCCACACATGTGGAGGAGAGAGAGAGGGTGCAATTCCCAAGATTGCATGTTGTGGTGCACTTTTTGTTCAGCCTAGATCACCTCCTTCTGTCAAGGAAAGTTCAGCTCCAGTCAATCCAAAGCCGATGGGACTGATTTTAGTCGAATCAGAGCTAATCCCACTGATTTAGGATTTGGGGTTTTCTCCCTTGTTTAATTAATTTATCAATTAAAATAATCAATATTTGATTTTTAGGGTTTTTTTGACCTGAGTGATGGGAAAATCACTCAAAACTTAGGAAAAGTGGGTTTATGGGTTTCCATGGTGCTCTGAGTTTGAAAATGAGCACCCTGATGACTGAAACTGATTTTTGAGCCCACTTTTATTACAAAACCAATTTTTCCATTTAGACTATTAGAAAATAACCTAAGTTTTGGAAAAATTAAAACTTCAAAAAAAATTAAAAAATTAAAAAAAATTAAAACCTACGGGGATTTAGACATGTTCATATGACTCGACCATAATGCCTAGCATGTTTATACATTGACACATAGACTCTAATAACCTCAATAGGCCTAAATGCCAAGCCGACCACCCCAACTTTGGAGGTATTGAGTGAAAAACTTAGAAATTATTAGTCGTTTATTCAACAACGAATAATAACCAAGGGAAAAAAAACCCTGGGCTGATTGGATTGACAAATAAATTCCAAGAGACTGAGTCTTTTACAAACACTATCATGCTACAACATTTTATTACAAGTCCACTATGGGGTATGAACATGTGATATAGTACAACAAGCACTTCTGAAGGTCTTCTAAAGTCCGAACAAATCATCTTTGTCTGGTTCACCAGACTCACTTGATAAAACACCACTAAGTACAACTTAGGTGGTAACAACTCTTATTCAAACCTCTTATATTCTAGTATATGAGTTTCATCGTTTCTATGAAGGTGGGTTGAAGAATTTATTAGAGATAGGTACATACTTACTTGATCCAATTAGTTCATATCCCGGTTCTTTCAGTAATTGGTGATTCCTTTTTCTTCCTATTATTCAATCCTCACATATTATTTTGAATTACTCCTTTGTATTGTTATTTTTTACCCCCAAAGGACTCTAATATTGATCCTTATTGTTTTTCTCCTTGTGTGGTTTAGATCTAAGCCACTGGATGGATTCTTTGAGAAGGTGCAATTTCCTCTAAGGCATTGATTTTATGTCTTCATGGTTTCATTCTTATAACATTCATTTCAAATACAGATCAACAAGTGTCATGTCCCCATGCAAATAAAACTACTTGCAAATAATGTTTCACCAACCTAATAGTTCCCTAGGTTGAGGTGGAAAAATAAATTTGGTAATAAGGGAGATATAGGATCCAAAAGGACCTTGGTTTACCATATTCACATAAAAATGGGTAAAATAAATAATAAATTTCAATAAAATAAGGTGCCATTGGTTCATGGAGACAATTGGAAACTTATAGTTTCTTTGGGTGACTAGATTCCCCCACACACTTGGCATGACCTTCATCCAAATTCGAACCCATGAGGAATGTAACATTCTTGGAAGGTGATGTGTTGTCACATGGCCTATCATGAGCCAAGGAATTTGAATTAGGAGAGGAGAGTAACTCCCATGGAAGAGGAAGAGACTAAAAAGACAATGTGTGCCACTTGGAAGGAGATTCCATGCACTCTATGACAAGTAATGATGGAAGATTATATGAAAAATATGACAAATTCAAACCTGATTGCATACCTATGACAAATATGACATGACAAGGATAAAAATAGCCACCAAGAGGGCACATTTGAGATTTATAGGAATCCATTCGAATTGGGGAAATAATTGGAGCATGAAGAAGAAGACAAGTGTCATAGGAGTTACTAAACCATTAAGATGAGTTGGAGGAGTCCCATATTGGATGGAAATTCGACCTTAGGAGGACTAATGAAGTTAAGAAAATAATTTCACTAGGATAAGAATATATTTTTATCGTTCGTTATTTGGACTTTGGCATTTTGGAGAACTTTTGCTTGTCCATTGCACGATGAGTGTTCACTCTCCTTGCTTATGAACCAATTTTGAGGGAGTTGGAGTCCTTTCCAAGTTGTTTGATGGAGAGGAAATTTATAACTATAATTGGATATGAATGAATGTGTTTAGTTTCATTTTTAAGGTCCATAGATATCGAGTTCTCATCTATCCCCATATTCTCTCATTTCTTCTTCTAGTCCATTCCCCCATAGTCTCATGTGACGGAGCACATGTTGGAGTGGTGATTGCACTTTGATGAATATATTTGATACAAATATTGGGTATATTATGTATGGATCTATAATCTTATGTCCATATGCTATGTAATTCTAAATATCATAAATCCATGTGTAAAAAGCTTGCATTCCCATGCTTTTGAGTCACTCATTTTAATCAAATTGGCTTCAAGTATGAAAGAGTTTATATCATATTTGTCTGAGATATTTTCTTTGAATTGGATGTTGCTGGAGAAGTATGTTATGTTACCATCTGGACCATTTATTCTACTTTTCATGTGTCCAATTTAAACTAGTAATGTAATTTCCCCATAAGCAAAATCCTCGAAAGTTACCATATAGATGTTGCACCTCATAACTAGTTTGGATAGATTAATAAACATGAATAATGATTTCCATTGATTTATTATATACATCACCATTCTCTTTTATTAAATTTGGGAGGGTCATACTTGAGTTGGACAACCAATTTGGCCTCCACCCCTAGGGGAAATTTGACCATAATTTCCTAGTAAATTCTCTTCTTTTCTCCTTAGACCCAAACCAAGATGTAGAAGCATAAAGTGAGAGAAAAATATCTCATGGGTCATATTGGGATGTTATAATAATAACCATATCCTTTATTTTCAAATTTGAGACCATTTGGAGTCACTTGGAACCTCCTACAATGATGACTAGCAAAGCTCGAAATTGGCCAAAATTGTGCAAACTTGAAACATGTCAAAATGAGTTTTATGATTCGAACATTGAGCGTATGAGGTCTCTTAGTATATTTTAATTCCAATAGGATAAATCCATAATAAATTTGTAAAGTTTCGGTGGTGTTTGGAATCAAACTAAGAAAGACTAGTTTAGTACTTTTTCCTAGTTTTGAAACTAGACAAAGAATTGAAGGAGGATGTATGTGAACTCTTTATGAAAAGTCATTAAACACGCCATATTAAGAATCCACATATATCAGTTTTTCAAATCCTATAATAACCTAATATCACTTCCCTTGATCTTCCATAGTTGTCTTATAATCATGGAGTCGGTGTGAAATCCATTGTCAATGAGGGTGTTGAGAAAGAGTGCTTTCAATGACAAATTTTTGAATCCTCTTTGAAATATATTGGATAGTGCACCTAGTTTCCCAAATTAGGGACACTATATTGGTATCAGAGCATGGTACTGGCACATGTTGAAGTTCTCTATTCATGGTTCATGATGATTATCTCCCTCCGTTAGAGACTGAAACTAAAGACATTCGATAGAGGAAATTTCAACTCAAAATGGGCCTCCTAAGGGAAATAATAAAATAATAGTTAAAATAATAAAATAATATTTAATAATTTTGGAGGAAGAAAAGAAAAAAACTACTCTTTTTGTTCATATTTTCGACATATCTCCCTAAGTTTTTACTCAAATTTTGATCGGGAGAGCTTGTTGGATGCGGAATTAAATTCCACATCCAACGAGTACCCACTCAACATACTTTTCATGGACCCCTCTACCCCAAAAAAAAGAAATACCTGAAAAAATGTGATGATGAATCATCACGTTTTTTTAGGTATTTCTTGTTTTTGGAGTAGAGGGGTTCGTCAAAAGTATGCCGAGTGGGTACTCGTTGGACGCGGAATTCAATTCCACATACAACAAGCTCTTCCCCATCAAAATTTGAGTAAAAACACAGGGAGATATGTCAAAAATACGAATAAAAAAAGTAGTTTTTATTATGATACTTATCCCCAAATTTATATTAAAAAATTGTTTAAGGCCTATACGGTATTTCAAATTTAAAGAAATTTCATTGCCTAACAAATGATGAAATGGAATTTGAATTAGGGTTGAAAGGCCCATTTTGAGTTGAAATTTCCTCTAATGGTCAGTGGAAGAGAAGAAGGTGAAGAAGCCAATTCTGTTTTAGTGGTGTTTAGAGATAAACTAGGACTAGAAGTTATGGATGATAAGGAGGTTCGAATTGATGGATTTCCAACTTGGGGGTAAGCTGGCAGCAGGGGGTGGTAGTAGTCCCCATCATGAAGATAAGAAGGCCTATGGGGAAACTATTTTATCAAGGAGTGGACCTCACAATCGACCCCATGAATTCAAAAATCAAACCAAACCTACAACTCCTAAATTTGTAGAGTCTAAAGAGAATATTGACACTCCTTATGGCATGAACAAAGTAGTAGATGAGTGGCATAAATTGAGTGAAGATGTATGTGTTAAACCACCATGAGCTACTCCTATTAAAGAATTAGAATGCTTGAGAGAAACATGTAAAATCTTGTCCCAACAATATCAATCATATCTTACTTTGATGGGAGAGACACATAAGACCAGTTTTTTGAAGACTTTGTTGATTGGGTATTTGTATATAGGAATAATATTGCATATGTGAAATCATTAAGGAACAATCAACAATCAATAAGTATGGAGGAGACCAAGGATCCACCAAGTTCTATGGGTGGTGAAGCAGAAAATGAATTACACCAAGAGGATCTACAGTCACTCCCAAGTGACTCTGAAAAAGATGAGGAAACATCACATGATAATGAGGAAAAGTCCCTTGAAACTATTGGATATCATTCTGAGACACATTCTACTATGGACATGGACCAAAGAGCATATATTGATGGATTATTGAACTATGAAGGAGTACCTATTGATGGGTGCTCACACCTCTATGTTGGTGACATAGAGAACACTTTTCAAGATGTTGTTGTAAGCCAAAGTTCTCATGAGCATGAATATGAAGACCTTGTAGTAGATAATTAAGAACCAAGATCAACTTACCCATCACCACTTGAGCTTCATGAAGTTGATCAAATCAAGAAAAAGAAGAGGAGGAGGCTCCTCAATAAGAACCCTCTTTTTCTTGAAGGGTCATTGAGGATGGATGAAAATAATATTTAAGAGGCTCGAAAGAATATCCATGGAATACATGATTTGGTCTCGAAAATTTGTTGGAGCATGGAAGAGAAATATTCCATGGAGGACATCGAGAAAATTCACAAAGAAATATCCAACATCAAAGGTAATCTTTTGAATTTTCTTTCTGATAGAGATTATTTGATTGCGATTATTGGTTTGTATCATGTACTAACCCTGAAGAATTTAGAAGATGACTCCAATATCTCAAATGAGTTGGAGTCCACCCAAAATGCACTTGAAAAATATATGGTGCATATTGAGCAATATTAAGAAAGGTTTCAAGGGTCCTTTACACCCTCCTACATACCAAACAATCATTCAATGACTGAAAGAATTTATGTTACAAAGGAGGAACCTCATGTGGTGGTGGAAAATGGGGTACATGTTGATATGCAAGTGCTTGAAAAGGCTACATTCAAACAATAAGGAAACCAAACACTTGTTCTTACTTAGAGGGATTATGAGTTGCCTCTTGGTGAGAGTCCCAAATCCTTGGAGGATACACATGAACTCACAACAATTGGACCAATAAATGATGGAGAATATCCATTCAAAATTTTGATGGGTAAGAGTTGCAAAGAGGTAAGGTTGGTTCACAATAATTCACTCCCTACTTCATTTTTAGCCATGTCAATTGGGGATGATACTTGGGTGAAAGGTTTCCTTTTATGATACCACATGAGGAGTATGAAACTTCTATCTCTCCTTTTAATGATTGCATGATTAGAGTGCCATATTCTTTACATTTGTAGCAACATCCTTGGTTACATTATGATGATACACATCTACATGGGTGCACCTATGATGTTCACTTGAGTCACTTGAAGACTCGTGATTTTCCTTTCTACTTGCTTAGTCCATTTAATGTTGGAGGAACTTCATCCAACAGTTGGGTGAATAGGTATATGATTGAAGCACATTATTATTAGAAGCAAAAAACTTTATTATTTCTTGGTGATATACATATTCATGGGTGTATTGATGAGATGTATTTGAGCCACTTGAAGTTTCCCCATTTTCTTGGCTCCTTAGTTGGTTTTTTAGTGGAGGTTTCATTCACTTCTTGTATGAAAGAGAACATGGATGATTATTTTGATGCATATTACATTATTTGGGAGAATCATTATAGGACATGGGATCCTCACCCATGTCATTGGAGAAGATTTGATATAATACCTGATGCTTGTGTGTATGGGCCACATGATGATCAACTTACTTGGGTGTACAAGAACTTCCATGATTCTTTGATGAGGTACCTTCTTGATGAAAATTTGTATGATGTTTCTATGTAATTTCATAATCAATATTTTGTATGCATGATGTTTGGAAGGGTGCAATACAAGCAACGAGATCCTGGTATTGCTTGTTTTTCAGTTTTGGGGGAAATAAGAAGTATGGGAGATTGAGTCATCACTTAAGAAGGTGATTGTAATCATAGTAGTGCAACAACAAGCATGGTGGTTCCTCTTTGAAAATTTCTTGGAATCTTGAAAAATCAAAGTTTGGAAACTCAGTACCAACTTTAAAGAATTATACAAGAGAAAAAAGGGGGTTGAAGGTTCAGAAAAGGTTCCCAAAATAATGAAGTAAAGAAAATTTGTGCAAATTGTTAAATATCACTAGCTCATTCAGTTAAGAAGTGGGTATCGTTATCAAGGTGACTCGGGTTCAAACCCCTCAGGGGTGAGCTAGTTGGGAGGAGACACCAATAAATCCATCCATGTTAAGGGTTGGTGTGGCCTAGGTCGGGTGCGATCCCAGGTTTATTTTGACGACTTATATTCCCTTGGGTTGTTGTCTCTTATCAAATGGTGGAAATGAATTGTCCCTGGGTGACGAGCATTTCTTAACAACAAAAAGACAATTTTTTGCAAATTTTGTTTTAATGGAATTAATTAATCTTTTGGTGTTTAGTAGTGATGTCACAGGAGATATCAATATGAAAAAACCACATATATTTAATTTTGGAAACATAAAATTGTAGAACATGAGTGTCCCTACTAAAATGGAAGCTAAATAAAATTAAGGAGCATAACCATAAGAGATTACTTGGTTCAATGGAAGGAGTTACCAAGTGAGGATGCCACTTGGGAAGATGAACAAATTTTGCTGTATCCAAACTTGGAATTTATTGAGGACAAGAAATCTTGGGTGGGAGGGTTGTCATGTCTCCATCCAAATAAGACTACTTGTAAATAATGTTTCACCAACCTACTAGTTCCCTAGGTTGAGGTGGAGACATAAATTTGGTAATAAGGGAGATACAGGACCCAAAAGGACCTTGGTTTACCATATTCACATTAAAATGGGTCACACAAATAATAAATGTTAAGAAAATAAGGTGGAATTGGCTCATGGAGACAAATGGAAGCTTGTGGGCCCTTTGGGTGACTATATTCCCCCCCACACTCATCATGACCTTCATCCAAATTCAAACCCATGAGGAATGTAACATTCACAGAAGGCGATGTGGTGTCACATGGCCTATCATGAATCAAGTAATTCAAATTAGGAGAGGAGAGTAACTCCCATGGAAGAGGAAGAGACTAAGAAGATAATGTGTGCCACTTGGAAGGAGATTCCATGCACTCTATGACAACTAATCATGAAATATTATATGACAAATTCAGACCTGATTGCATACCTATGGAAAATATGACATGACACGGCTAAAAATAGCCACCAATAGGGAGCATTTGGGAGTTAGAGGCATCCATTTGAATTGGGGAAAAAATTGGAGCATGAAGAAGAAGAAAACCATCATAAGAGTTACTAAACCACTTAGATGAGTTTTAGGAGTCCCATGGAGGGAAATTCGACCTTAGGAGGCCTTATGAAGTTAATAAAAGAGTGTCATGTGGAAGGAGAATGGATTTTGATCATTTGTTAATTGGCCTTTGGAATTTTGGAGAGATTTTTATTGTCCATTGCATTGTGAGTGTTCACTCTTCCTACTTGTGAACCAATTTAGAGGGAGTTGGATTGATTTCCAAGTTGGTTAATGGATATTCCATTCATACCTATAATTGGATCTGAATAAAATTGTTTAGTTTTAGGTTGAAGGTCCATACAACTCGAGTTCTCATCTATCTCCCTATTCTCTCATTCCTTCTTCTCCATTTCCCCATAATCTCATGTGATGGCACACATTATGTATGTATATGTAATATTATTCCCATATGCTCTGTAATTCAAAATATCATAAATCTATGTGTAAAAAGCTTGCATTCTCATGCTTTTGAGTCACTAGTTTTAATGAAATTGGCTTCAAGCTTGAAAGAGTTTATATCATATTTGTATGAGATATTTAATCTGAGTTGGATTATTTT
The DNA here is from genome assembly GCA_001517045.1 of Pseudotsuga menziesii. Taxonomy (NCBI): domain Eukaryota; kingdom Viridiplantae; phylum Streptophyta; class Pinopsida; order Pinales; family Pinaceae; genus Pseudotsuga; species Pseudotsuga menziesii. Next base: position 82,954 of record LPNX010980652.1, on the reverse strand, counting down.
GGGATATTAGTTTTTATTATTTATAGGGCCATTATATTTTATTTTACCATACGAACCATTTATTATACTTTTCACATGTCCAATTTAAACTAGTGTTGTAATTTTCCCCATAAGCAAATTCTCTGAAAGTTTCCATATAGATGTTGAGATTAATAAATAGTTTGAAAATATTAATGACCATGAATAATGAAGTCCATTTATGTATTATATACATACCCATACCCTATTATGAAATTTGGGAGGGTCGTACTTGAGTTAGAGAGTCAATTTGTCCTCCACCCTTCGGGAGAATTTGACGACAATTTCCTTGGAAATTTTCCCCTTTTATCCTTAGCCCAAAACCAAGTTTCAGAGGCCTAAATTCAGATAAAATGTTCTCATATATCATCTTGTTATGTTATAAGTATGACCGTATCCTTTATTTTCAAATTCGAGACCATTTGGAGTCAGTTGGAACCTCCTATAGTTATGACTAGCAAAGCTCAAAATTGGCCAAAATTGTGCAAACTTGAACAACAAATAAAAATAATTTTATGATTCAAACATTGAATGTTTTAGATCTGTTATTATGTTTTAAATCCCATAGTATCCCTCCATAAAAAACTTGGAAATCTTCGGTGGTGTTTGGAATCAAACCAAGAAAGACTAGTTTACTACTTTTTCCTAGTTTTGAAACTATACAAAGTATTGAAGGAGGATGTATGTGAATTGTTTGTAAAATATACTCAGACAAACCATATTAAAATTCCACATATATCAGTTTTTAAAACCCTATAGAAACCTAATATCACTTCCTTTGAGCTTCCCTAGTTGTCTCGTGACCATGGAGTCAGTGTGAAATCCATTGTCAATGAGGGTGTTGGGAAAGAATACTTTCAATGACAAAGTTTTGAATCCTCTTTGAAACATATTGGATAGTGTGCCTAGTTTCCCCAAGTAGGGACACTACACCAAGATCCATGTATTTTCCCTCTTTTTATCCCATCAATTCATCCTCTTCCAATTGATGTTCCTTTGTTGTGATAGGATGATGTTAGGAGTTTTCAGTCTCTATTTTCCTTCTTTTTTATATGCTACAAATCCCTTTGGTATGCATGTGGGGTTTCTAGAACCCTATCTTTCGGTTCTTCTTCCCTATACCCATTTTTTTGTTGGTGTTGTTTGGATCTCTTTATTTAATGCTTCAAATTGATTAGCAACATATTTATCTATATTTTTTTAAGGTATCCTTGGCTTTTTCACCTACTTATTTCTGGTTTTCATCATGGTGATGCCCTCTATATCTGGGGGATCTTCCTATGGCAAAGATCTATGAGTGTTGTTAAGAAGGAAATATCAAAATATATGTTTGTGCTCATTATAAATTCGACATTGAAAGAGGATATGCTTGTAAAAGATTGTTTAGACACATTCAATGTCTTGATAGATATGAAAAATAGATTCATACATCGCATAGGATATTTTCATGTAAACACAAATTATAAAATAGGATGTATACCTTCCATTCTTGGTTTCTTTGAAAGTTTACACAAATGTTCCTAGAATGTGTCCTATTTTTTCTAGGGTTTATTAATCTCAATATTCTTGAGGTAAGGAGTACAATCTTATTAAGACTAGGGTAGTTGAAAATTATTATTTGTTGAAACTAAAGTTCTCTTTCCAGAAATGAATATAGAGACCCGTCGAATTGAATAAGTATGACCCATTATTAAAAAACCTCTCCATGTCTTCCAGGTTGGAGAATATTGTTGTGAAGAAACCCTTTGATCCTAGCTTCACGTTGATTTTCCCCTTTGGCTGTTATTTGTTGGAAATCCACCAAGCTAGGATTTTTTTCTATCAGTCATATGCCAATGGATTTCCTCATATGCTTTGATTGATCTTACCTCATATATGTGTAATGTTTCTAATTTTTGGATGAAATCATTTGAGGTGGGCCTTTCTGTTAGTGGATTCCTAGTTTCCTTTGCTACTCCTCTTGATTTTTTTTCAATGAGGGTCATTCCTTGCACCTCATGTTCCTCTTCTTTCCAATATATCACCCACTACATATGTTCCATTTCTTGGAATCTTGGGTTTTTATTGTCCATAGGATGAGAGGAATTCCTTGTAAGAGGGAGCCAATGCCCCCCCCCGCCATGCTCTCCATTGCATCCACCAACATGATCAATTTTCTTAATTAAACCATATTTTACCTGCACATCATTCTTCCCTTCTCCCAAAGAAATATTATTTATTTGAATTATTTTTCATTGTTGACTCTATAATATGCCACATATCACAACCTTAACATAAGCATACTACCTCCCTTTTGTAACACCAAATGGTAATTGAAAATAATCAATGGATTTCTATATTATATGGGTTGATGTCATGATGAATACATGCACACATGCATTTTTACATGAAAATAGAAACAAAATTAATAGCTAGCATAAGTAGAATATCATGATTCCTAAATGGTGTCAAGAAATATGTGGGTATCCCCGGCATGGCATGGTTTCATAAGAGTAAAATTGAATCAAATTTAACAATTTTTTGAGATCAACGTCTCAATAAAAAATCTGGTTGTAGAGGAAACAATGCATTGCATGTTTACGAACTTGCTATCATGTGGATGTAACCCTAGTCCTCTTAGCTCCAAACCCCAAGACCCAAACACACAGAGAATATTGTTATCATTTTATTTTTTGGGAATCATTTGTGAGATATCTAATATTAAAGGAAAATGACTTATGCATCATATAATCTAGAGGGTCATTGATAATTTAAATGAGCGATTCCAAATTATTCTCCAACAATCCAATCAAGCCAGGAATGTTTAAGGATTCCAAACCATTTCCTTCTTTTCCCAAAATATTCCAAGTAAAATCCACACAAACCATTGTTGGGTTCCTTATTCAATATTCCATATATATCATCTCAGTGTATCTCATTCCACTAACCTATACAACACAATAAACACTCAGTATATTCCATATATATCATCTCAGTATATCTTATTCTATTGTTGGTGCAAATAGAACATATGTATTTTCTTGCAATTGTTGATAGAATAAGTTATTAATTGCATTGAAATCATATATTATGATTAGATATATAGAATCAACATGAAAATAATCATAATTATAAATAATGAAAGTATGTTAATGGATTAGACATAATTGTCATGGATTTTTTTATCCTGTCAATGGGACTATTTTACGGTCCATTTATGAAGAAATTGGTAATTATTGCCTGATTCTCTTGATGACTATACCTTGAAACCTGATACTTTTATCAAAATCTGATGAATTATGCACATGGTTAGATATAGGTTTGGTACTTATAGGTGGGGATGAATATTTTTTTACTACTTTGTCTCCATTGGTCTCATTGTCTACTAAATTTTCTTATAGCAGAAAGGGATCTATCCTTTTTTCTATATGATTTTATTTTGTGTGCTTGTTTCTCCAAGTAATTTTAATTTTTATGAGCTTAATATCTAGTAATAAAAAATCCAATAATTAGTGTACAAAGTACTTAGAAAGAGGGTTCATCTTGTTCCTTGGCCCCCATACTTTAGGTCTCCTCCTATATTGAGATCATTGGAGAGTATAAAGGATTTGATAAGAAGGTAGTCCAAAAGGAGACCCTATCCTGATAGGGTCCATACAAATTTATCATATATAACTTCCTTCCAAGAGATGATGCAAACAACTCTAGACAGTCATCATTGTCCCCATCCAAATAAGACTACTTGCAAATAATGTTTCACCAACCTACTAGTTCCCTAGGTTGAGGTGGAGACATAAATTTTGTAATAAGGGGGCTATAAGACCCAAAAGGACCTTAGTTTACCATATTCACATTAAAATGGGTCACATAAATAATAATTTCTAATCAAATAAGTTGGGATTGATTCATGAAGACAATTGTAAGCTTGTGGAGTCTTTGAGTGGCTAGATTCCCCACATACTTGGCATGCCCTTCATCCAAATTCGAAGCCAAGGGGAATGTAAAGTTATTGGATGATGATGTGGTGTCACATAGCTTAAAATGAGCCAAGTAATTGTAATTATGAGAGGAGATTAACTCCCATGGAAGAGGAATATATTATGAAGACATTGTGTGCCACTTGGACAAAGATTCCATGCACTCTATGACAACAAATGATGAAAGATTCTATGACACATGAAAAATTCAGACCTGATTGAATACCTATGAAAAATATGACATGATAGGGATAAAAATCCACCAATAGGGTGTATTTGGGAGTTAGAGGAAACCATTCGAAATTGGGAAAGAGTGGCAGCATGAGGAAGGAGACAAGTGTCATAAGAGTTACTAAACCACTAAGATGAGTTGGAGGAATCCTATGGAGGGAAATTAGACCTTATGATGCCTCATGAAGTTAATAAAATGATGTCTCGAGGAATGATAATATATTTTTAATCATGTGTTAATTGGCCTTTGGCATTTTGGAGATATTTTGCTTGTCCATTGCACGGTGACTGTTCACTCTCCCTACTTGTGAACCAATTTTGAGGGAGTTGGATTCCTTTCAAAGTTGGTTTATGGAGAGGAAATTAATACCTCTCATTGGATATTAATGGGGTATTTTTAGTTTCATTTTGAAGGTTCATATAGTTCAAGCTCACACTTATCTCCCTATTCTCTCATTCCCACTTCACCATTTCCCATACTTTCATGCTCATGGCGCACTTGTTGGAGTGGTGCTTGCGCTTTGATGATTATATTTGATTAAAAATATTGGGTATATTATGTATGTATTTTTACTCTTATGTACATATGATCTGTAATTTGAAATATCATAGATCTATGTGTAAAAAGATTGCATTCTTATGCTTTTGAGTCACTAGTTTTAATGAAATTGTCTTCAATCTTTAAAGATTTTATATCAGATTTTTATGAGATATTTTATCTAAGTTGGATTGTTTTGGGACATTATTTTGTATTATTTATAGGTCCATTTTATATTATTTTATCATCTGAACCATTTATTATACTTTTCATGTGTCCAATTTAAACTAGTAATGCAATTTTCCCATAAGCAAACTCCCTGAAAGTTACCATATATATGTTGTGCCTCATAACAAGTTTTAAGATATTAATAACCTTGAATAATGAATTAAATTTATTTATTATATACATCCCCTTACTTTGTTCTTAAATTTTGGAGGGTCGTACTTGAGTTGGAGAGCCAAATTGGCCTCCACCCCTAGGGGGAATTTGACCACAATTTCCTAGGAAATTTGCCCCTTTTCGCATTAGACCCAAAACAAGTTTCAAAATCCTAAATACAGATAAAAATTTATCATGTGTCATATTTGGATGTTATAATACTCACCATATCCTTTGTTTTTAAATTCGAGACCATTTGGAGTCAGTTGGAACCTCCTACAATTATGACCAGTAAAGCTCGAAATTGGCCAAAAATGTGCAAAATTGAATAACATGTCAAATGAGTTTCTTGATTAAAACATTGAATGTATTAGGTATTTTATGATTTTTTAAATCCCATAGGTTCCTTCCATAATAAATTTGGAAAGTTTTGGTGGTGTTTGGAACCAAACCAAGAAAGATTAGTTTACTACTTTTTCCTAGATTTGAAATTAGAAAAAGTCTTGAAGGAGGAGGTATGTGAACTATTTGTGAAAATTACTCAGACACCCCATATTAAGAAGTCACATTTACAATTTTTTCAAGCCTATAATAACCTAATATCACTTCCTTTGAGATTCCCCAGTTGTCTCATATCCATGGAGTCGGTGTGAAATCCACTATCAATGAGGGTCTTGAGAAAGAATGTTTTCAATGTCAAAGTTTTGAAGCCCCTTTGAAACATTTTGGATAGTGTTCCTAGTTTCCCAAAAGAATGTACATTACAATGGTATCAGATCATGGTCCTTTCACTTGTGCATTAATTCCATACATTGAAGAAAAAGTTGCAGCCATGTCTTACTATTATCATAACTCTTATGAAGATGATTATAAGAAATATGAAGAATAATGTGAATGGTACGAGGAAGAGTTTCCATATTGCAGCAATTATTACAATTTCATAAGGAATGACGGTTATTCTTATGACCTCGTGTATTATAAGGATGTATGTTCCAAACCACCATGAGCTACTCATATGAATGAATTAGAAATTTTGAGAGCAACATGTAAAACGTTTCCCCAACAATATCAAGCATATCTTGCTTTGATGAGAGAGACACATAAGCCAATTCTTTTTGAAGACTTTGTTGAATGGGTGTTTTTATATAGGCCTAATAGAAAATATGTGAATTCATTGAGGGATAATCAACAATCCATAAGTTTGGAGGAGCATGAAAGGAGTAAAAATAATCCTACTTGTGAAAGGAGGAGAGATATATCCTTCCCTATAGATGAGGAAATTATAAACAAGTTTGTGGACCTCAAGTGGAAGGGGTGGAAGAAATTTCATCCTAAAGAAGGTGAAAAGATACAAGATACACCATTAAAGGAATAATAAGAGACTCATAAAGTGGATCATAAATCAACTCATGGTGATTGTAGAGAAGAACATGAAGAACAAAGTGAAGACAGATTATACCTTCCTCAAACCAATATGACCACATATAAAGAAATGATAATCAAATAAACATGAGATAATGATATAAATAACATCATCATATGATCATAAACAGAGATTCAATCACACATTGAACAATGATTTGGGAAGAAGAAGGACATCACATCTTTATTAATCTTGAAAACAAGTACAAGTATACCTTCTCTTCAAGTTTGGCACCTCACGAAACCTTGATCTGGTTCTGCTGCTTCTCTTCTCCAAAGAAATCAGCCTCCAAGATATGAAACACAAGGAGAATGCTTCTAGGGAAAAGGTGTGGGCAAAGAGAGTCCCAATTCCTCCAGCATAACAATGCAGAAATTCAAGTCCCCTCTCATGGACCTCCCTACCTCTATTTATATGATTAAGGAAGAGTTAGGGTCAAAGACAAAGTGGTTACAACTGAAGAAGTCAGTTGCATAACTAACCAAACTAACCGAAATTTAAATGACAAGTTTTTGACATTTTTAAAATGCATTCGTGGGTTTCACAACTAGACAGTCGCGTATCATCCGCGGGTTGCTAATACATCAAGTCGCGAATACAAGCATTCGCGGGTTGTATAAATGGAAAGTCGCGGACCATTCATAGGTTGCTAGTACAGAAAGTCATGAATATGAGCAATTTTTTGTATTCACGAGTATGTAAGAGAGCAACTCGCGAATATTTAGGAGGCATTCGCGACTTTGCCTTAAGGAAAGTCGTGAATGGACAAAAAATGCATTTAAGGGTGTTTTTGGGCATTTTCAGACTTTGGCGTCTTCTGAAAAGTTTTATCTAACTGAAATACCTTTCCAATGGTGTAGAGATGAGGTCAAACAGAGTTAGAAAACTCAATATATGGTTCCTCCAAGATAGGTGTTTTTTCAGTGACTTTCAATGACTTTCATGAAGTGTCGTCATGAAAATGTCGACATGCGACGGAATCATGGGAAAGTGGTCACAGGAAGAGATGTGTCATTTTGAGCTATAACAGATGCCCCATAATGTGTGAGGTTAGAGGAGAAGACGATAGCCGAAATACATTATAAAGGAAACAACTAAGTATGGAGAGAGCAGAGAATCCAAGATCGAAAGGCTCGAACAAAGGTACCTGTAAGAGAGATAAATGTTAGAAAAACCGATCTCTGGGACATACAAGTCCATATACAAAACATCGCCATAAAGATATAGGAAGATCCAACATATGTATAACTGATGAAACTATCATGGTCGCTCAATATGCAAAAAGGCGCCATATCAAATCTAAAGGAGTCATGGCCACAAATGAACAAGGTGGATCCATGCTCAACAATCGATCATAGCCACAAAAATACAAGGTGGATCTATGTCTCAGCAAAATTTCATATAAAGTATAACAAGGTCTTGCACAACTTGGGCAATAGCAAAAAATGAGAATTCTACTATCATCCCAAGGTCTTCAATCCAAACCGCCCAAAAAAGGTACGAATCCTAACCATGCGAATAAAGGAGCTAAAGTCGAACATGTAGGAAACTGTTTGATTACCGATCAATAATGAAAACAGTTAACAAATGTGAGGGAAACCACCATTAATGAAAATGGTCCCCAAGGTACCTAGTACATTCTAACAAGTGTGATTACAAGGACTTGAAGTCAAACACTAGAAGAATCCATCGAGTAGGAGACATTAAGGTATTGCCACTACCCAATAGCGAGGGAAATTGCCATTGATGACAACAATTCCCAAGGTACTATCATAAAACTCTAAATCTAATTCCCAGAGCAAGATGTGTTGCAGTCGATAGGAAGAGATCCGTTGGAAGGAAGGCATTAAGGCATCCTTCATCATCCAACACGAGGTAAATCAAAGACTAATTGGATCTGTAATTGGTACTGAATTTCACAAAAAGGACCGCTGAAGACATGATGTAATGTACTGATACCAGGGAATGGCCGACACAAAAATTCAAGGCAATTGCAGAATGGCCGATAAAGGTTTAATCCTTGAATAGTGAGAACGACACAAAAGTGACTTAGGTAGCTTTTGACACAAAAGGACCAACAAAACAAATCTACAATGTAGGAGACATTGATAGATTCCCCATATAATTGGAAAAGAAACCAATTGGAGGAGTAAAAAACTTTGAAATCGGGATAAGGTAAAAATACTAGGACCCAACTATTGATAGACTCAAAACTGGTGCTTTGTTCAAGGAAACAAGACTTGCTACCATGATGTAAAAAACATGTGAATGAACTTCCCTTCCCCTCTTTCTTGTAAAGGTTTAACGAGTCCAAGAAAGCAAACTCGGGACCATCGTCATTTTTGGCAAGCTCGAAGAAAAGAAAGAAGAATGCTTGATAAAGCACTGATTCGTGGATTTTACGAGCCCGAACTAGTACATGCTCGATAGTTTTTTCATAGTTTAGAGAGTCTGAAAACTCCAAAGAAGACTCCAGGGGGGTGCTTTTTCGTACAATTTAGTCTCCTGAGGCCGAAAAAGTATAAAACAAACCAAAGAATAACTCTCTTTACTTCTGAAGAAGAAAAGGCGCACCTTTTTCGTACTTAGTCAGGAAGGTCCAAAAAAGGTTAAATTACCACCTACCCAACGCTCCTTCAAAAGCAGCATATAGCCTGAGTTTTACGAGTGTGAAGGAAGGCAAGATCACTCGGAAAGATCCATTTGATTACGAGAAATGGGGCTTACAACAATAAACTTGATGCTTTGTTCTTTAGGATTTAACGAGCATGACAAAGACATAAAGTACACTCGGAATCTTTTTCATGTTTTGGTCAAGAGCACGAAAAAGAGAAAACTAAGCTCATACCGGGGGGTCATTTTCCGTAAGTTTAATCCCTCAGGTCCGGAAAAGAGATAAACTTATGCCTGAGAATACTCTTCTCAATTCAAATAGAAAAGAGAGTGTTCCTTTCTCATATTATTCCACATGGTCCGAGAAAGAGATAACCTACCACCAATGTGGATGCCCATTCACATATTCTTAACGAGCCTGAATGGACAAGTTTACTCGGCAGTCAAGTCTATTTTGAGGAGTCAGACCTGGGCCTAAAGAAACTCAATAATATTTCCCGTGAAGTTTTAATGAGTCCGAAAAAGTCAACTCGCGGCCTCCTTACTGTTTTTAATGAGCTCGAAGGAGAGCAGAAAGAATGCTCTAAATGCGAGGAGACGAGTGTCATAGACAGGCGAAACTAGTTCCAAGCGCAAGGAACAAACCTATGTATAATGCAAGGAAAATGAGCAAGATAAGGACACTCGGTGAACGTCTCCTCAGGGTAAAAGGTGTCAAGTTGTAAAGGCAAAATGATACAAGGCTTAGCGACAATGAGAACAAAGATGAGGGCTTATACAATGAGCTAAAAGCGTGGAAGCCAGCATCAGGATCATAAGCACGAGCAGGGCACATGCAAATGCAATTATGACTTGAACAACAAGGTGAGGCCAGTAAACAGTTGTGAATCCAACTAAGAATCCTGTCTCCAAGAAACAACAACATCAGAATCATATTCTGAAGAAACGATCCAATGCGGGTCACTTTGGTAGAAACACATGTGACTTTGCTATCTTTTACAAAAGGGAAAGTCAAGGTAGAATCGACCGAAGAAGATTCTATAGAACCAAGGCTCGAGGGTTTATAATCAGTAAGATCAACCTTAGAAAGAGAGCAAAAATCAACAAGGGAGATAGAGTCTGCAGGAACAAACTCAGTATTATAGGAGTTGAAAAATTCATAAGAAAAATCAAACTCATCAGGATCACTGACTTGCTGTTCGAAGGAAGAGTCAAAAGACTCAACAAGACCAACATAAGAAGAAAATTCAGGCTTACTAGGAAAATCAGGGTTAGACTTAGTCACAACTGAACCAACATCCAAAAGAAGATCATACTATATCAAAGACTCTAGGAAGACTTCATCCGAAGGAAGGAGATCATCCGAGATAGGACACATATCTAAACTTTCAAATGGATCAACAGAGTGGAGAGCAAGCTCCATGGTATGTATAGGATGACTCACCTGGTCAACTGCTAGGACCAAGTCCCGAGAAGGTAAGCATGAAAACAGAGGCTGCTTCTCAGTAGCAATTGAACATAAAGGACAAGAGGCCACATAGTTCACCTGTGGCGGGGTAGTGTCTACAGAAACACTGGGAATCAATAAAGGAAAGATTTCGGTCTCTAGTTGGGTCAAGAGATGGATAAAGAAAATCCAACTGATTGATAGTGACAATTTCTTCGCCATGATTAAAGTACATCACACGAAAGAATGTTGACACCACAGCTTGCATGGCATAGACATAATCATGTCCAAGGAGCATATTAAAGTCCAAGGGGTCTTCTATCACCATGAAGTCAACTAAGACGGTCTTCCCACCCAAAGTAATAGGTGTTTGAGCAAGAATTCCTAAGGCTATACAAGTTCTTCTATCAAATGCTAGTAACTGACTAGAAGTCGACACAAGGATGGGAGATCCCATGCATCGCCAAGCATGAGCATACAAAATACTAACTGAGGCTCCTTCATCAACAACACAACGAGCAATCGTGTATGGTTCAAATTTGACCTTTATCTAGAAAGGTGCATCAGAAGGAAGGCGCGGCTCAACCAGGCTATCCCAATCAAAGAAAGCAATCCGAGGGCTTGGTGGGGGTTGATCCGAAGCAAGTTCAGTGCCCCCTTGTTCAGTAAGTTCTGAACTGGCAGTGAAGAAAATGTGACTAGTAGACACTTCACTCTCCAAAGGAAGAGTGGGATTGATCGATACTGAAATCAATTCAATCGCTTCGTGAAAATCACTCTCTGAAGGGAGAGTGGGATTGAACAAAGATGACATTGGTTCAATCACATTAGGATCACTCTCCGAAAGAAGAGTGGGATCGACCAAATATGAGATTTGTTTGACCACTTGATCAACCAAAGGTTGAGTAGGTTGTTGAGAAACTATAGGTTGTTCATGAGAAGGAAATTCTTGAGTCTTGGACTACACTCTTCGCACCTCTGGGATAGCAGGGTACTGGTGAGTAAGATGATCTCCCTCACATAGCACACAAGGGAACTTAAGTTTACACTTCAAACGACCAGTTTTCTCAATGGTGTCAACATGACTAGCAGTGGCTGACTGTTTGCTCTCAACATGACTTGCAGAGGATGAGAGTTTGCCCCCAGCATGAACAACAGAGGCTGGGTGGCTGGGTCCAACCTCACTAAGAGAGGCTGGTTGTTGAAAAGCTTTAGAATGTTAAAAAACAGGATGACCATGAATCCAAACTCTTCGTACCTCCACGATAGAAGGGCATTTATAAGTGAGGTGGTCTCCCTCACAAAGCTTACAAGGAAACTTGGGCTTGTGTTTTGAACGGGTAGTCTTTGCAATAGTGTCAACATGACTCGCAGTGGTTGACAGTTTGTCTTCAGCATGAACCACAGAGGCTGAGAGACTGCCTCCAACATGACTTGTAGAGGCTGAGAGACTAGGTCCAACATGACTTGTAGAGGTTGGACGGGCACCACCAACATGAACAATAGAGGTTGAGTGGTTAGGATCAACATGCTTTGCAGCAGTTGAGTGTGTGCCCCCAGCATGAACAACAGAGGCTGGGTGGATGGATCCAACATGACTTGCAGAGGTTGGATGGGGAGGTTCAACTTGAACAACAGAGGTCGAATGGGTGCCCTCAGCATGCACTGCAGAGGCTGAGTGACTAGATCTGACATGACTTGGAAAGGTTGGAAGGATCCCACCAGCATGAACTACAGAGGCTGGATGGTGAATATCAACTTGACTTGCAGAGGTTGAGTGCTTAGATCCAACATGACCTGCAGAGGTTGGCTAAGTGCCCCCAGCATGAACAACAGAGGCTGGGGTAGGAGGTTCAACTTGAATTGCAGAGGTTTAATGGGTGCCCCCTTGCTTATGTGCCTTCTTCCTATTTCTCCTTCTTTTACTCCTTTTAGACTGTCGGTTACTAGTATCAGTACTTTCACCACATGAGGTAGAAGGAGGAGGAGAATCAACTACAGGTGAAGGGGAAGCAGTGTTTTGATGCCCTTGATATAAGGAGCTTACTTGAGAAGCATCAGGAGCATTCAGGACAGTTGGAGTGGAAAACAACCACACTGGTATCCCTAGGGTGAATCCAGGAAGATTCAGGGTGGCCATCAAGGGAACACCAACATTCCCTGTGAGAGGAATAGTACAAGGAGTTCCCAACAGGGGGATCTCTTGGTTAGTGTTTGAAGGGGTGTTAGCCATAGTTTCAAACTAAGAGACAAAGTCCGAGGTTGAAAGACAACCAAAATTACAAAGCATACACCTAAAGGTACACTAAGTACAGACAAACCACATAGCACTCACTAAAAATTCCTAAAGCCCAAACAGACAAACAGGTATAAGATATACTTTCCAGAAGAAAGATGATAGACAGTTACTTGGCATCCCTGTAGATGTTCTTAGGCACAAGCAGAGGAATCACCCACCACCCTCCCACACTTTCTACTGGGGTTACCTTCCAAGTCCGTCCAAGGTCAACCAGAAATAACCTTCCGGTGTACCTGTGTATGAACCCTAGATGTCAAAGAGACTAAAGGCTACCTTAACTATATTGACAGTCTGGGGGGACAGTCGTCAGCTGGATTCATACGCATGGGCAAGGTAGCTGAGCCCGAAACCCTGTCAAAGACAGAATCCCCAGAAGCGTAAAAACCCTGGTTTACGTTTTGACAAGGATTCGGAGGGTTATCTCCTCTGTCCAAGCCTCCACGCGGCCTAGTGCTTAACTCCTGTTTGAGAGGAGCTTCCCAGATACAATCAATGTAGAAAAGGATTTACCTAGTGATAAGCCAACTACGTCTGAAATTTTAACACTTGTGGAGAGTTGAAAATCCCTAATCCACAAGTCTAGCCTGAGCTAGTTGGTGTATGACCCTATAAAATAAAACTTACTAGTAATTTTTAAATTATATCGTTTATTTTAAGGGCTGTTTTTAGTCAGAGGGTAAATGGCATGAAACTTATGTGGTGTTTTGACTCAAAGTTGAAACAAAATGACTAAGAAAAGAGATATGAAATGCAAAAAGCAAAAACTATTCTCTTTATATTTCAAATAGAAACTTGAAAACCACAAAAGAACAAACTCTTTTATATTTTTTAATTTTTTTAAAAACAATGATATGCCATGCAATCTAGACTAAAAAACCTAATCTACATGCATATAAAGAAAACATGTTTTTTTGTCTTTTTCTTTTATAAATGCAAAAGAAAAATCAGCCTATCAACTAATGCAAACAAGTACTGAAAGCAAAGCAAATAGACAACTACTCTACACCCCACAAACAAACCCTAGGTTTCCCTAAAGTTGAATATAAACCTCTCTTGAAAAGAAGGCTCACAAAGGTAAACAAGCCAACAAATTTGGGATGAAAAGACTGAGCAAAAAGACTGACATAAACAAAGGTCAAGAAGTCCCAAGTATCAATCTAAACCTACAAACAAAGGTTGCTCAGTACCTTGTCCAACAAGGTCAAGCCGAAGAAAGAGGTAGGGGGGGAAGCAGCAAAAACAAGTATATGCTCTTTTTAATTTTCTTTTATAAATGCAAAATAAAAACTACCTACAAACAAAAGCATGCAGATAACAAGAACAAAGCAAAAGGAAATTTTCTATACAACCACCAAACAAACTCTAGAATGCCCTAAAGTCAGTATAAACCCTACTTGGAAGGAAGGCTTGCATAAAAGACAAGTCAACTACTTTGGAACGGTGAAGTCAACCAACAAAAGAAGAAGGAAACCAACACCAACAAGCTTCTGAAATCAACCAAATATCACTAACAGAGGTTGGCCAAAAACACAAGCCAAAAATCATACCAAGCAAAGGAGGTGGGGGAAAGAGCAAAGAGCAAACCCTAATGCTACAAAAGGGGTTACCACATAGATAAAGAACAACCAAAAGTGATGACACTAAATCCCTAGAGTCATGCACTTGCAGAGGACACCAAAATACCTACCCAACAGCCCACAAACAGAAGAAAGAACCACAAAAGGTGAGGAAAACACTGTTTTAGGGGCACATGGGTAAGGGTGGAAAAAATCCCCCAAAAAAGGTCAAAAACTTCCTTAGGAAGGCAGGGGAAGTATGCTATCAGAATTATAAGGTGTTCTTAAGTGGCAAGAAAGACCTGAAACATTGCAAAAGACTGAAAGAAATCAAGAGAAACCCCAAACAGACAAGGCTCTCCCCAGCGGAGTCGCCAGTTCTGTTGTAAAGGAAAGTATCCTATGGCTAGGGTTTAAGAGGCCATCAACATACTGGGGTTGAAATAAGATGCACAATGTTCAGCAAGCATATATAAGCAAGATCAGAGATCAGAATGGTCCACACCTGATAAACTGAAGGCTAGTCCAAGCTTTCTCTTCAATCCTCCTCTTGCTCCTCTCGCTCCAAGAGACCTGCAAAACAGATTATACCTTCCTCAAACCAATATGACCACATATAAAGAAATGATAATCAAATAAACATGAGATAATGATCTGAATAACATCATCATATGATCATAAACAGAGATTCAATCACACATTGAACAATTATTTGGGAGGAAGAAGGACATCACATCTTTATTAATCTTGAAAACAAGTACAAGTATACCTTCTCTTCAAGTTTGGCACCTCACGAAACCTTGATCTGGTTCTGCTGCTTCTCTTCTCCAAAAAACTCAGCCTCCAAGCTTTGCAACACAAGGAGAATGCTTCTAGGGAAAAGGTGTGGGCAAAGAGAGTCCCAATTCCTCCAGCATAACAATGCAGAAATTCAAGTCCCCTCTCATGGACCTCCCTACCTCTATTTATATGATTAAGGAAGAGTTAGGGTCGAAGACAAAGTGGTTACAACTAAAGAAGTCAGTTTCATAACTACCCAAACTAACCGAAATTTAAATGACAAGTTTTTGACATTTTTAAAATGCATTCACGGGTTTCACAACTAGACAGTCGCGTATCATCCGCGGGTTGCTAATACAGCAAGTCGTGAATACAAGCATTCGCAGGTTGTATAACTGGAAAGTCACGGACCATTCGTGGGTTGCTAGTACAGAAAGTCATGAATATGAGCAATGTTTTGTATTCGCGAGTATGTAAGAGAGCAACTCGCGAATATTTAGGAGGCATTCACGACTTTGCCTTAAGGAAAGTCATGAATGGACAAAAAACGAATTTTAAGGGTGTTTATGGGAATTTTCAGACTTTGGTGTCTTCTGGAAAGTTTTAGCTAACTGAAATACCTTTCCAATGATGCAAAGATGAGGTCAAACAGAGTTACAAAACTCAATATATGGGTCCTCCAATATAGGTGTTTTTTCAGTGACTTTCAATGACTTTCATGAAGTGTCGTCATGAAAATGTCAACATGCGACGGAATCATGGGAAAGTGGTCACAGGAAGAGATGTGTCATTTTGAGCTATAACAAGGTGCATGATCCTAACCCTATATATCCTTAACGTGATGAAATTTTTTCACTTTATAATCATTTTGGTGCGTTGGTTCATTCTCCTACATCCTACACTTCCATATTTTGCAGGATTCATCCTAATGAAGTATGGGTGAAAGGTTTCTTTTTTATGGTGCCACATGAGGAGTATGAAAATTTTATCTCTCCTTTTGATGATGAAATTATTAGAGAATAATATTATTTACATTTTCAGTAACTCCCTTGGTTTCATTATGACAATACACATATACATGGATGCACCGATGATGTTCACTTTAGTCACTTGGACTCAGGATTTTCCTTGCTCCTTGCTTAGTCCATTTGATTCAGAGAAAATTCATCCAACACTTGGTTCAATAGATATGCAATTTAAGCACAATATTATTCGAAGCAACATCCCTCATTATTTCTTGATGTTATACATATTCATGGGTGTATTTATGAGACTTCTTTGAGCCACTTAAAGTCTTCATGTGTTCTTTGCTCCTTATTTGTTTTATACTTTGATGGAGGTTATTCATTCACTTCTTGGATGAAAGAACATGTGGATGATTATTTTGGTGCATATTAAATTCTTTTGGGGCAGCATTATAGGACATGAGATCCTCACCTATGTCATTGGAGTAGATTTGATATAATACTCAATGCTTGTGTGTATGGGCCATATGATGATCTACTCAAATTGGATGTACAAGCACTTTCCTGATTATTTGATGAAGCACCTTATTGATGTACATTTGTATGATGTTGTTATGTACTTTCATGATCTATATTTTTTACTCATGATGTTTGGAAGGGTGCAATACAAGAAATGGGATCCTGGTATTGCTTGGTTTCATGTTTTTGGGCAACAAACAATATAGGAGATTGAGTTACCACTTGAGAAGGTGATTGTAATTAGAGTAGTGATGCAACAAGCATGGTGGTTCCTATCTAAAATTTTATTAAGATATTAAAAAGACTCAAGTTTTGGTAACTCAATACAACTTCAAATAATTATACAGGAGCAAAAAGGGGGTTTAAATTTCAGAAAATGTTTCCAAAATATGGAGGTAAAGATTATTTGTGCAAATTTTGTTTTGATGGAATTAATTAATATTTTGGTGTTTAGTGGTGATGTCACGGAATATATATGTTTTGGTACACAGGGTACTCCCAAAAGACCGAACACCAAGAGAAGCCACTCACACAAACAGACCATAGATCAATACACCAATGTTTGTCACGTGGTTAAAACCCTCGAGAGGGAAACAATCCATGGCAACTAGCCAAATAGCTACTTGGAGCAATTTATTATGCAAAAGAAAGAAAGTTACATGAGCTTCTCATAATCGATCTACTAGCCAAGGATCCTCCATGCTCTTTAAATAGAGATTATGGACCAATCGGGTGTTAAGCCACATATCAATGGTAGGTATGATCTAAGAGAAGTTGAACCGTTAGATCACTGTATGTATAGAACATATTGTGACCGTCAGATTAGAATATTTACAAATGCATACTAATGCATACTAAAGAAACACACTTTACCTTATGGATATATTACACAAGTTGATCTTAACTAACTCCTAAGTGTCTGAATATCCTAACATCCCCCCTTAAGAACAACTTGGGATATGATTGAAGGATTTACAAATGTGACACTATTAGGAGAAGGAAGGAGGAATTAGAGCTTATCCCCCCTTAAGGACACATTCCTGAACTCCTAACGTAGGTCGAAGTTTGGAAAACTTCGCTTCTGTAAGAGATTTGGTGAAGATGTCTGCAACTTGATCTTTTGTAGGGAAGTAGAGAATTTCAAGAACATGATCATGAACAAGATTTTTGATGAAGTGCATGTGTAGCTCAATGTGTTTGCTGCGTTGATGTAGAACTAGATCTTTGGCAAGCTTGATGGCACTTTGATTGTCGCACCAAAGTGGAGTAGGCTACTGCTGCTCGAATCCAAACTTTGATAGGATCTGTCGAAGCCATAAAGCTTCTTGACTGGCATTAACTGCGGCTCGATATTCTACTTTTGCTGAAGAAAGAGAAAGATCTTGTTGTTTGTTACAAGCCCAAGTGACAGGTCTAGATTCCAGACTGAAAACATAACCTGTAGTAGACTTTCAATCATTAGAATCTCCATCCCAATCTGAATCAGTGAAACCAATCAACAAAGGTTCCCCCCCTGTACTATAATGAATCCCAAACTGAATTGTACCTTGAATATATCGAAGTATTCTTTTTGCTGCTTTCTAGTGACTTTTATTAGGTGTTTGCATATAACGGGAAACAAGACCAACGGAAAAGGAAAGGTTAGGAGGGGAATGAGTCAAGTATAAGAGCCTACTGACAAGCTATCGATACAAGGTGGCATCTACTTCAAGGGAAGTACAAGTGGCAGAAATTTTGACTCCAGACTGGAAGGGAGAAGGGGCTGGTTATAATATTCCATGTGAAAGCGACAAAGAAGGTCACAAGCATACTTAGAATGGGAAAGAAAGATTCCTTCTTTGGTTTGCAAGACTTGGAGACCAAGAAAATAATGCAAATGTCCTAAGTCTGACATTTCAAAATTTTGCTTAAGACTAGATTTCACATGGGTTAAAAGTTCAGGGTCACTACCAGTAAGGATAAGATCATCAACATAAAGAACAAGTATGGTGAGATGGTTTCCTACTTTCTTGGTATAGACATTGGGGTTAGAATGGCATCTAGAAAAACTAGTGTCAAGGAGAAAGCTATCCATTTTGGCATACCAAGCTCTAGGAGCTTGCTTAAGGCCATATAAGGATTTCTTAAGGCAACATAAAAGGCTAGAGTTATTCTGAACATATCCAGGAGGTTGTTCCATGTAAATTTCCTCCTGTAAATCACCATGTAAGAAGGTAGCCTTGACATCCATTTGATGGAATTCCCAGTTATGTAAGGCTGTAAGGGAAAGAACAAGGTGGATGGAGTTCATTTTTGCAACAGGGGCAAAGGTTTCATTGTAGTCAATCCCTTCAACTTGGGAAAAACCTTTGGAAACTAATCTTTCCTTAAGTCTTTCAACACTTCCATATGATGCATACTTATTTCTGTAGATCCATTTACATCTGACAAGTTTTCTTCCTTTTGGAAGAGGAACAAGATCCCAAGTATCATTCGCCATTAAGGAACGATATTCTTCATCCATAGCTGCATCCCAATATGGATTTCCTGAAGCTTCTACAAAATTTTCTGGATCATGATTCTCAGAAACTTGAGCCAAAAGAGAAGAGGCTCTCTGAAACTGAGAATGTGTTTGACGTTGATCTCTAGGATCACCGGCAAGATCACCAGCTACTTCACATGTTTAATGGACCCATCAAGGAAGCATTGGTGATGGTGCAACTGGAGGAACATGAGTAGGCGGAGGTGGATTTTCATCCTCACTATCATCATCAAAAACTGGAGTTGGAAACCTATCAAGGAAGTTGGAAGAAGAAGAAGAAGGCACAATCGCTGAATCAGGCTTGTAGGCCAAAGATGGCACACCCACCAAGTTAGGCTCGTAAGCCAAGAGATTTTCATCAAATTTAACATCTCTTCTAATGATTATATCATGAGAATGTGGCTGAATAAGTCTATAACCTTTTACATCTTTGGAATATCCAAAAAATATGCAATTTTCACTTTTAGGCTGCATTGCTTTCCGTTTTTCATCCGAAATGTGAGCCCATGCTTCACAACCAAACACACGGAAGTGACTTACATCTGGTTTAATTTTACTCCATGCTTCTTCCGGTGTTATACCTTGCAAAACTTTAGTGGGTGTGCAATTAACTATGTAATTTGCACAATTTATGGCCTTAGCCCAATATTGAATACTTAGTCCCTTAGATTGGATCATACAATTAT
>LPNX010980652.1:39401-62978 GCA_001517045.1 Pseudotsuga menziesii | reverse complement strand
CCATTTTGTTGTGGTGTATATGGAACAGTGTGTTGTTGTTGGATTCCTTGTTCAGTGCAGAAAGTAGTGAACTTTTTGTTAACATATTCTCCTCCATTTTCAAATCTTAACTTAATAATTTGATGACCAGATTGTTTTTCAACAAGGGCCTTGTAGGCCAAGAACATGTTAAATAATTCACTCTTAAGTTTTAGGAAGTAAAATCAAGTGCGTCTGGAGTAGCCATCAATGAAAGTTAAGAAATATTTCAAACCAGAAAAGGAAACAGATGGAAGAGAACCACACAAGTCACTATGAACAAGCTCCAAGGGAACCTAGGCATGCCAAGATGCGTGTCCGATGATGTTTTCCAAGTACACAACCAGAACAAACACCATCCTTGCAAGATACCATCAGAAGAGGAGTCACCATATTTTCTTTACATAGTTTTTGCAATGAGCGATAATTTAAGTGACCAAATCGCTCATGCCAAATTTTGCTCAAGTTATCACTATGAGCAACAAAAACTGAAGGAAAGGGTGATGACCCAGTTGTTAAATTTGTACAACCTGGTAATATCATCAATAGTTCTAGTAGCAAGGACATTTTGAGGATTTTTAAAGTCCTTGATTACAACTTGGTGAGGTGTAAACGTCATAGTTTTATCTTCACCCGAATGAGTAGTTTGATAGACTGATAACAAATTGTAGGAAATTTTTGGAACACATAGTACATCACTGAAATGACCATTTTCTACTGGAACTGTTCCAAATCCTACAACACTTAGAGATCTATCATCACCAACAAATATCTGTTTGGTGTTACATTCATGCATAGTAGAAAAGATGGCTTGATCCTTAGCCATATGATAAGATGATCCAGAATCAATGAGCCATTCATTTGAAGTAGAAGAAGAAGATGTAGTATAAGAGTAACCAAAAGCACAAAGTGCATGTCCATGAGAGGTCGATTCTGAAGACGAATCTAGGCTGATGTGGTGCTTCTTCATTACTGCTTCCAAGGCTGCCATCTTCTTGAAAAAATTAGATTCATCATGATTATGTTTCCCACAAAAATTACAATAGCGCTCAGTCTTCTTTCCTTTTGGCTTGGATCCTTTATCATTTTTTAAAGGAGTTGACTGAGAGGGTTTGGGACCCTTGTTTGGCTTATTATTGCGAAAATTTTGTTTCTTGGGAGGATTGGAATTTTCTTTCTGTTGGGACAATAAGGCTTTCCTAGATGTATCTACATTGTTAATTATTCCAAGATGAACGAGCTTATATTTCTCTCTAATTAAGGAATCACAAAAGGATTCAAGACTAGGCTCTTGATAGCCAGCTGTAGTCAAGGATTCTTTCATACAGTAAAATGTAGATATAAAAACAAAATATGTAGGTCCAAGTTTGGAAAGAATATGATAAACACATTGTTTGTCTTCTTTCTTAATCTTGCATTCTTCACATAAGAGTCTAAGAGTTTTATACTTAGATAAATAGTCTTGAATGCATGAAAAATCACTTGGACTCAAAGAAATCAACTCATTCTCAAGTTGATGACCTCGAATTTCATTGTGTTTACCAAACACAGATTCCAACTTTTCCCAAGCTTTATCAGGTTCATCAATTCCAGATATGTGGAATCACAAATCAGTAGAGATTGACATCCCAATCAATCCACGAGCTTCATCACATCTATTTTCCCATTTTATTTTCTTATCATCATCAGTGGGTTCTGTTTCTTTCCCTGAGGTAATTTTGAAAAGTTCCCTACTTCTTAGAACATCCTCCATACGAGATTTCAATGAGAAATAGTTAGAACTGATAAGTATAATATCACAAGGGGTGGCCATACTTGAAAATAATGGCTGAAAGAACAGAAACTAACTGCCTGTATGCAAAGAGATCGAAAAATTAGGCTGTTTTTAAAAAGACGGCACTAAAAATGGATTCTGAATGATGAAGTTATGCTTGGTCAAAGAAAATGTTGAAGGTGTCCCCAATAGTGACGTGACAGATATTAACTTGACCAACTAAAAAAAAGAACCCCCCTCTTCCCAAGATCAACCTTTGACAATCACTTTACAATAAACTTGCTTTTAAGTGAATCACTTTTGTAGAATAAGTGATGTTCACTTTTACAATAAAGAGCATACACAACAAGGGAAGGAAACAGTTCGAGACTCAAACAATAAAGATCTAATAATAGAACTGATAATTTATGAGATATTTAAAAAAAATAAAACAAATCTGTCACTGTAACATTATACCTTCAGATTTATCAAAATGGGTGTTTCTGGAACAAATGGAAATAGTTTTTGATGAAACAAAAACTATTTCCCAATGGAAACAGTGCTATGGACACAATGGAATAGCTCCCATAGGCCACAAATGTGCAAAAACTCCAGAACTAGAAACCCTTTCAAAGTTTCAGCAACACCGGATCTAGATCTTGATCACAAACAGAAGCGGCTCTTCATAAACACTTTGATACCATGTTTGGGTGCACAAGGTACTCCCAAAATACTGAACACCAAGAGTATCCACTCACACAAATAGAACACAGATCAATACACCAATGTTTTTCACATGGTTAAAACCCTCGAGAGTGAAACAGTCCATGGCCCCTGCCAAATAGCTACTTGGAGCAATTTATTATGCAAAAGAAAGAAAGTTACATGAGCTTCTCATAATTGATCTACCAGCCAAGGACCCTCCATGCTCTTTAGATTGAGATCATGGACCAATTGGGTGTTAAGCCATGGATCAATGGTAGGTATGATCTAAGAGAAGTTGAACCATCAGATCAGTGCATGTCTAGAACATATCCACATTAAATGAGTCACATAAATAATAAATTCTAATAAAATAAGGTGCCATTGGTTCATGAAGACAACTAGAACCTTGTGGAGTCTTTGGGTGGTTAGATTCCCCACACACTTGGCATGAGCTTCATCCAAATTCGAAGCTAAGGGTAATGTAATGTTCTTGGATAATTATGTGGTGTCACATATCCTAGAATGAGGCAAGGAATTCAAATTATTAGAGGAGAGTAACTCCCATGGAAGAGGAAGAGATTAGGAATACATTGTGTGCCACTTGGAGGGAGATTCCATGCACTTTATGACAACAAATGATGAAAGATTCTATGACACATACAAAAAATTCATACCTGATTGCAAACCTATGAAAAAAATGACATGACAGGGATAAAAATGGCCACCAAGAGGGTGCATTTGGGAGTTAGAGACAACCATTCGAATTGGGAAAGAGTGGGAGCATGAGAAAGGAGGCAAGTGTCATAAGAGTTACTAAACCACAAAGATGAGTTGGAGGAATCCTATGGAGGGAAATTCGGCATTAGGAGGCCTTATGAAGTTAATAAAATGATGTATTGAGGAAGGAGAATATATTTTTGATCGTTTATTAATTGGCCTTTAGCATTTTGGAGAGCTTTTGCTTGTTGATTGCACGGTGAGTGTTCACTCTCCCTGCTTGTGAACCAATTTCAAGGGAGTTGGATTCCTTTCCAAGTTGGTTGATGGAGAGGAAATTTATACCTCTCATTGGAGCTGAATGAAGGTTTTTTAGTTTTAGGTTGAATGTTCATACAGTTCAACTTCTCACTTATCTCCCTATTCTCCCATTCCCACTTCACCATTTCCCATACGTTCATGTTGATGGTGCACTTGTTGGATTGGTGATTATGATTTGATGAGTATATTTGATTACCAATATTGGGTATATTATGTATAGATGTGTATTATTATTCCCATGTGCTCTATATTTCAAATTATCAAAAATCTATGTGTAAAAGGCTTGCATTCTCATGCTTTTGAGTCACTAGTTTTAATGAAATTGGCTTCAAGATTGAAAGATTTTATATCAGATGTGTATGAGAGATTTTATATGATTTGGATGTTTTTGGGACAATATTTTTTATTCTTTATATTTCCATTATATTTAATGCTACCATCTAAACCATTTATTCTACTTTTCATGTGTTCAATTTAAACTAGTAATGTAATTTGTCCACAAGCAAACACCCTGAAAGTTACCATATAGATGTTGAAAAAGAATAAATTCAGATCAGAAGTTCTAATGGGTCATATTTGGATGTTATAATACTCACCATATCCTTTATTTTAAAATTAAAGACCATTTGGATCCAGTTGGAACCTCCTATAGTCATGATAGTAAATCTCGAAATTGGCCAAAATTGTGCAAACTTGAATAACATGTCAAATGATTTTGTGATTCTGCCATTGAATGTTTGAGGTATATTCAGATGTTTTAAATCCCATAGGTCCATTCCATAATAAATTTGGAAAGGTTCAGTGGTGTTTGGAACCAAACCAAGAAATACTAGTTCACTACTTCTTCCTAGATTCGAAATTAGACAAAGTCTTGAAGGAGGAGGTGTGTGAACTGTTTGTGAAAAGTACTTATCCACCCCATATTAAGAAGTCACATATATCAGTTTTTCAAGCCTATCAGAACCTAATATCACTTCCCT
The DNA here is from genome assembly GCA_001517045.1 of Pseudotsuga menziesii. Taxonomy (NCBI): domain Eukaryota; kingdom Viridiplantae; phylum Streptophyta; class Pinopsida; order Pinales; family Pinaceae; genus Pseudotsuga; species Pseudotsuga menziesii. The sequence continues at coordinate 58,484 of LPNX010980652.1, read as the reverse complement.
TGATCTTTCCCAGTTGTCTTATATCCATGGAGTTAGTGTGAAATCCACTGTCAATGAGGGTCTTGAGAAAGAATGTTTTCAATGTCAAATTTTTGAATCCTCTTTGAAACATCTTGGATAGTGTGCCTAGTTTCTCCAAAAAAGGTAAATTACATAGATCCATTCCATAATAAAATCCATAGGAATTTAAGACACTAATGTATTAAACCCTCCAACCAATTTACAATCCCCCAGAACGTCCTTTAACATCAATTCCAACAAACCTACAATATGTAAACATGGATTCCAACACCTTTCATATCACATCCCCATATATTAGAGTTTCTTGAAGGAGAACTACATCTGAATAAATGGATTTTATAGTGTTATCAGTTTTCAGAATAGCCACAGATATCATTTTAAATATCGAGGTTTCGGGTCCACAATAGGACTCATCATCAGGACAAAAACCTAATTAAAACCCATTCTTAATCGACATTAAATTTATTCTTAAAACCTATTCTTAACCTAATTAATTGTGTTCTATTTATAACATAGTTTATATGAAAATATTAATAAATTAATATGAAAAACTATTATAAAATAATACCAAAACCTAATTAAAAACCTATTCTTAAACCAACATTAGAAAACCTAAAACCATACCATTTTTTCACAATACTCTCTGTAATTCAGTATTAATAACCAAGACTGAGATCACCTACTCTTCTTCACATCACACCATCCTGATTATGAGTCCTGTTGTGGACCCGAAACGTTGACACTTAAAATGATATCTTTGGCTATTCCGAATACTGATAACACTATAAACATGCACCACATAAGCCTAGCAACAGAAATGGATTTTACTTGTCGTTTCAAAGATTTTTTTTTGGAGGGTCTAACCAGATCCCTACAATTGAAAGATATTAGCTTCATAAGGTAACCCTTTCCATGGCCATTGTTGCTATAAGACCACATTAATTAAATGTTTTTTTAATTTTGACAATTAAGCATGAGCCTTGTCCTATGTTTTTTCTAGATGGAATTTTCTGCCCCAACCTTTCCCTCCTAGAAAAAGTAGCAGGATTTTTCCTCAAACCCCCCCATCTAATGCGTAGAAACTACTAATCCTAGAATGACCCTTGATTTGAGATGAAAAAAATGGATTCATATTTTGATTCAATCAAGGAATCCAGTGGGAGGGATACCCTATCTTGAGGACAACTCATCTTTGCACTACCAAACGGGAAAGTAACTGACTTTGTAAAAATAGAAGGGCCGGAGAGGAGAGGGGGAAGAACTAAGGAGAATGAGAGGATGTGATCCCATAATTTTTAAGCCAACATTAGAAATTGAAGGAAAAGTAATATGAGGAGGAAAAAAAAAGGACATTTATCACTAAATTATTTTACATGTACACAAGCCACTTGTTAACTTTCTTAAAATTTACAATAGAAAACCTTTCATTGAATGCAATTTTGACATATTAGATGATATATATAATTCTCTACAATTTTTTTTTGGGTTGCATGTTGAAATTCACAAGGAATATATGAGTTTTGAGGAATTTGATTTAATATATGAGTAAAAAAATAAATTTTCACTGTCACTTTTGGCCAAAAAGTGTTACCCATCTTTATGGATTCACCCAAGTAAAGAATTTGTATGGTTGCAAAGATTGTGTTCTTATTTTGTTTGTACATAAATAAGTAAGGTTATATTGTGACAATTATGTGCAATCCTTTTGGAAAAGCATCCTACTTATCATGCTAAAATGAAGCAAATTGATACGCAATACTACTTTATGAGAGATATAGTTAAATATAAGAAGTTGTTGCAGGAAAAGGTTGACACCTTGAAGAATGGTGTAGCATTATTGATGAAGTATGTTAGTACTAAGAATTTCTATCAATGTAGAGAACTTATGGTCATTGCTTCCCTAAACTTGTGACCTTGCCAGTAGATGGACCAATGTTTTGCAAAGAAACTAACAAGTGGAATGATGTTGGGTATGTGTTATATTCCTACTATACTTATCCATCATAGGGGGTGTGCTAAATCCTCTGCCATACTTCGTGAAGAAGACTTCAATAAGGGGTGATAGCCTTGAACCATGAGGTTTAGGGAAATACCCCCCAAAAAAATGTTACATAAAAAAATACGTAATTAAACCTAGCCAAGGAATTGGGGTCTAAATATAATCTGAGTTAACGAATTAGGATTTTGGATGTTGTAGAATACCTAAATATTGTATTGTGATGGTTAAGAAACACAATGAGAAATAAAGTGGCGCAACTCTAAATTTTGTTGGTTTTTCTCGTTAATGGTTTCCAAGGTAAATATCTATCTATTGTGTGTGTATTCTAAATTTCCATGTATTGCATGTGTCCCATTATTTAATATCTAATTTTCTTAAGAATATATATGCATTGTTTCACTTCACAAGTTTAAAAATTACACCAACAACTCTACAAGCCTAGAAAATTATAGAACGATACATGAGAGCATGTTCTTGGTGAACATCAAGACGAACAACATACTTAGCTTTCTTATTCCTTAGTGAATGGTTATATACAGTTAATTTGAATGCAAGAAAAGTCGATTAAACTTTATATATTTCTAATAGGATCTAGAATAGGATTGGGAAGGAGGTTTCCCAAGAGATATAATGGTTGTAAGTGGGGAAGATATCCTAAGAGAGAAAGTATGGAATTGGTAATATTTTATTATTCATAGAAATATGGGTCAAGGCCGAGAGGAAAGAAATGGAATATGGGATTATTCTAGCTCATTTGAAAATGATGTAAGAGGGGTCCATTGACTGTGAACTTAAAATTGATGCATGATGGAGGAATAATAGTGGAAGGGAAACATATTAAAATGGTAAATGTTGGAGGATGGGATTATGTGGAAAAATAGACAAAGAAGGATATCAAGTGGCAAGTGGAACAATTTTGCAAAATCGTAAATGGTAAATGATTATTAGAATATCTTGAGGGTAACAATGATGTAGTGGGATCAAAGGTGAAATTTTGTATTTCTCATTTTGTAGATAGTGAATACTTTATTTTTTTTATGCATGAAATATAGGCAAAAAACAGTCTCTGATACCACAATCAAAATGTCTTAAGGAGGCTTTAGAAGCAACTTTTTTGGTTCCATTGCATTGTTTGGACAAGGTTCAACATTACAATGAGTGAAAGGATATTAGTCCTTGTTCCTTAAATTGTTATTATAGGGGATGAATAACTTACAATCCCTCTAACCATATAAAACCATAAAATTTAGCTCATATGTAAATCAAAGTGAAAATAAAAATATAATCGATGGTCTAGGTCTAAGCTCAAAATAATGAATCCTTTAATTATTTATATTTTTATATTTTGAACTAATGGATTATGTTATGTTAGTTATATGTGCCTTACCTCTCTTCCTCCTCTTCAAATGCATTATTATAAACCATAGAGATAGACATATTATAGTATTATGAAAATCTTTGTGAGGTGTATTGTTGCAATAGATGCTCATAGGATGATTAAGAAAAAAATGGTATTTATTGTATCCTCCTTCAAAGAGATATTTTAGCCAGCATGGTGAACCATGTTATGATATCATTAATAAGAAAAAGATTAAATATTACCATTTTTTATCGACATTAATTTGATTAATAAAAACTATATTCTTTAAATAGTGCATCACTAAAAAGTAAATGAATATTACCAAAATGAATATTGACCTAACCTTTCTTTTAACATAAACGAGTAAGAGTGTTTTTTATATATAAAAGGATGGAACCAACCAAATATTACGATAGTATAATATTTCCCTGCAAAGTATCTACGTTTGTTATCCCATTCCCAAAACGAACTAAAAAGGATTGGACCATATGAAAAAAGGATTGCTTTATTTACATTTATTACAATATCGAGAGTGTTGTATATGCTCACATATTGAAAAATATATAAATGAATTTACATATCATAACCTAGAAAAAATAAGAAGTATGATGACTTGTTCTTCAATCCTAAGCATGCCTATCTACCAATTGAATTAGGAGATGGACATAGTCTTCCTCCATTTCCTTCAATCCAAATATCGAGGTGGAATGGTAGTGACTACACTGGTTCATCTTCAACAAATTGTTCATGCCAAATTTGAACCCATAAACTCAACCACCTTACTCTTGAAGAGTACTCTCAATATCTTTCATTCTCGAACCCAACATTGAGTAAGAGTAGGAAACATGTCTCATGGTTTCCAACTTCATAGTCATGTTGTCAAATATATATCTAAGAATACACTTAAATTCATTAAGTTCATTATAAATCAAATTAATAATCTCTAAATACTTCCCTTTAGTTTCCTTTATTTCCCTAAACCACTAGTTTATTGTTTGAATTATGCTCCCTTAGCCTTGTAACATATCACTCTATGTAGAGGAATCTAGCTTTGTGTTCATTGGAAAGAGGGGGTAAGCCAAGAGAGGGGGGTAACAACAACTTTGAAGTTTCAAAGGCTTCAGTTATCTCACGAGTTAGCAGAGGGGGGATTCCCTCACTCTCCAATTCCTTCAAGAGATATATACCTAAGACCTCTTCCTCATAATGGAAATAAAATCCCTCAACTACCTTCCTCCCCATATCAACTAGATTTCCCATCAATTCCCACCCATCGAGCATAAATGATTTGGTCCTCATGTGCATTGGTGTTTTAACCATCCTCCAAACGACTGCACCATTCTAGGACATGCACTCTCCTTGTCTCATCCCATCTACAGGTTCCATGTCTATAGAGTGATATACCCTCGTACCACCTTCCTGCTAATTGGTAATATTGACCCAACGTTAAATCATTATGTGATGAACTAATTCATAAAAAAATATACAAAAGATGTTGAGGATTATTAATATTCCCTAAATTAAATGTCCTATCCCTAATACATTAAGATGCACATTTATAGGGTTTCACCTTCAATATCTCGACAATGAGTATGTGGCTAGGCTTTCCCTAGCCATCACTCTACAACTACTTGAAAATATTTGATCCAGCCTTGACCTACTTGATCTTGCATCTAGAATGTTCCCTCTTTCAGATTTGGAGTGGAATTTGATTTGTCTTCATCGATTTTGTAGAGAAATCAAGTTTCCTAGCTATGACTCTATGCATGGGACATTTAATTTGTTGTCTTCACTTAAAACAAGGTTTTTTTCCGGTTTCTAGAGGAATTGTTATTAATAGGGCATGGTTTCATCCCTGCGAGTTCAATAGCAACTAGTTTTTGCAAGTATCCAACCGATTTAGACCAAGTTTAAGAATGACTAGTAAGTTCTCTCAATTATGCTAAAAGAGCTAGTTTGATTCAAGGAATAATTATGAAGTGCTTAGAGATAGTTTGTTAGTTGAAGTTTTTTACTTTAGATCTTAGGAAAGAATCCTTGTTTATGTATGTTTATTCTTTGGTAAAAATATTTTATTGGGTTGAATGATTTGTGGAGTCATGGATAGAAAAGTATTCGATCGCCAAAATTAAAGGAGAGGTTATTTCCTTTGCTCATGGGAATAGATTCTTTACTTTCATATTTTCTTGTAAGGAATACCAAGATGTTATTTCTCACTATGGACCCTATTTAATGGGTTCCAAAGGGACTTTTTGGATTCTTGGTTTCTTCTTTTTTATCTAGAAGAGGAGATAACAACCACCGTAGCGTGGATAAGGCTTCCTCATCTCCAATTAATTTTCAAGAATGGAATCTATATTAGATATGTTATTGGGGATAAGTTAGGTCGATACATAGATTGTGAAAAACTAGAGGGAAAATTGTTTTCCTTGCTCGAATATGTGTGGAAGTGAAATTGGAAAAAGGCCTCCTTGAGGATTTGCAAATATATCTGGATGGATGGTGCTATCATTAAGCATTGGTTTATGAAAAAATCCATTTCAAATGTATCTCTTTCCATGGGTATGGGAACTTTGCCAAAATTTTCCCAAAGGTTAAAAATATTCACCCTTCTTATCTTTCCAATCCTCACTCAAATCCTTGCAAAGAATAAAACAAAAACACTTTCAAGATAGTTGTTGGGCCCAGAAATGACCCCTTTTTGACCACACTCACTATACTCATTTTACCTTATCTTATCCCATTTTTATGCACCAAACATATGTTTTTCCTTCATTGGAGCCTTAATTCCTCATAGGTATGATTACTTATTGTTTTATCTTATTAATACTTATGATTGTAATAAACAAGGCTTTACCTCTTGAGTTATGCTCATAAATTGAGATTTTATGAATATTGTTCAAGACATGAAGGATACATGTGCATCAAGTCAAGTGGTTTCTAGAAGAGACGAACATCTATTGCCAGCTATTCCCATGGACTCCATCTTTACAGGTGGAACACAGTCAAAGATCCTCATTCTACGCAAGCTGCAATAGGCAAGGCTACAAAAAACTCAACCTCAGCAGCGCACTATTATTCAAGGGTAGCTGCAACTGATGGAGTAATTCTTAAATTGGGTTTTGTTATTTCATTATTGGCTCATGCAACATATTTCCTATATTCCTTTCTTCTGTTTCGCCCACAGCTGTAACAATGCATTGTAATAGGGAAACCTGAAGATTGTAGATCTTCATGGATTCCCGATATTAGTGGGTATAAGTTATGAAGATTGATGTATAAATATTAGGAATTATTCAGAGCCAAGGGTTGGAAAATAATTGATCGTATCGTATAAACTGTGACAGAGACTGTACTTCCATTCCATGATCTAATATAAGGAGCAGGATTCTTCTGATTTCTATGTTTTAAATTGTGTTAGTCTCTGGCGTCTCTATTTGAAGGATGGGACCGCCTTCCCACAGAGATTGTCGAGTTAACTAGGTATTTATCTTTTCTATCACATGGTGTGGATGTTACAGTAGAAGTATTATTTTATAATAGCTGCAATAATAATGATTCATTGTGTGTTCCCTAAATTGATCAGTAATTGCATTTCCTGTAAGTTGCAGTAGAGTGGTGTGACAGTTGACTATGTAGGTTAATTTTCCTTATGCACTTGTGTGATAGCTGTAACAGCCAAGCTCATCCCTAGTTTATTTCAATTACTGTCTTCCTTGAGTTTTGCTAATTCAATCCATTTACAGTTACAATTGTTGAGTTCAATTTCTGCATTTCTGATTCCTAGATTAAGTTGGATTGAGATAGTTATAATGGATCTTCATATGGCTTGGTAAATCAGAATTCAAATTTCTTCAAAAGTAAGTCTAGATGTTTATTTCCTAAATCTTTTATTCCTAGATCAAAGTTGTAGAAAAGTAATCATTCTTAGGAAGGTAAATTAGATTAAGTTAATCATGGGAAGAGCTGGGATGAACAAATAGGTAGGATAGTTTATTCAATAGCATCAACTAATTAGTGTTTAAGCACAAATAGTGTAAATTATCTTTGCAATAAAAATACTTTCTTGGGTTGACAATTTATATTGAACATTCTGTATGTTGGCTTTAATTAACTTGTATATAGAGTGCCCAACATTTTGGCACTGTTGTCGGGGAAGATAATTATTAGACACCATAGTAGTTACATCCATTCATTTTTCGTTAGCTTTTTTTAATATTGCATGTTTTGGGTTGCATGGATATGAGAAGGGTATAGAGTGACATTCCTACAACCCCCAGAACTCCCTATAATACTAACATTGCAGGTGGTTGAGGTTGTGGAATAAATCCAGACTTGGGAAGAAGAACATTCATTGACTATCTGGTTTCCAAAACCAATTCCTCTACTGGAGCTTTCCATCAGGGGTCCTCCGTCAGAAGAAACCCAATTATTCCTAGGGTGGAAGCAGCAGTTTCCATAGTGGAGAACACTGGAGAAGCTGCGACACCCTCAAGTGTCCCTATGAAGGAAGACAAAGTTAGTACCACGGGATCAGCTAACCGAGACTTGATTTACCACATTAACGAGAAGGTCATGACAAAAGAGGAGTGGACACAGTTCCATCAGAAGCGGGACGAACAGTGGAAGCATATAGAGGAGAGAGAAAAAGAAAATATGAATAACATACGCAATCCAAAAGATCATGAAGAGGTGATGGGGGGGAATCATTATAATGAGGGTGATTCCCTACCTGAGGGGATTTTTTCCACACTACAGTTCCCCATTCAAAGGCCAGAGGGAATAACCCCCATGAAAAATATATCACCATTATTTTTACCTCGTTTTCATGAAAAAGCCATAGAGGATTCGAACGAATTCCTTTTCAAATTTGACATCCTCTGTCCCAGCTATGATTACACTTCCAGTGAGTAGAAGTTTAAACTTTTCCTTGCTAATTTGAAGCATAATGCACTACGTTGGTTCATGATCCTGGGTGGTGGAACTATCACCACCTGGGACCGAATGAAACATGTGTTCCTAGAAAAATATCAATAGTACTGCAACACCAAAGATAAAAGAGAAGAACTATTCAATATGGTACAAAGGGACGAAGAAAGATTGGAAGATTTTGTTGAGAGGATTTTGTACAATGTGCAAAGAGATGACAAACTAATATGGGGTTATATGTGCTCAAGATAATTATACTTCGTGGGATTAGGGAATACTTCCTAGATATGTTGAACCTATTGGGGAAAGGGGATATCTCAAAGGAATCCTTTGAAAATATTGTTGAATTGTGCAAGAGGTATTCCATAGGATCTTCTAGGAACAAAAAATGAAATAAATTGGAACGACATGCCTTCGGCAAAACATAGAATTCATCTAATGGAGGAGATACCAGGGCAAAAATAGGAAACCTTCTCGAGAATTTCAAGATAGAAATGATGAGATCCATCTCCTTAGAAATAGATGTCTTGAGGGAAAATAAGAAACAAGTAGTAGAGGATCTAACACTTAGTGTATTCTTCCCTAAATGTAGGAAGAAACATCCCCTGAAGGAGTGCCCACTTGACAAAGTATAAGTGTGAATCTCTGTGAGCTGAACCATGATACAAAGGAATGCCCCTCACTACCTCAAGTGAAGGTAGTTCTGCAGGAATCAACTCCAGACATGGAACCAACCTACTTCATTGCCCAGAAAAAGGCTTGGAAGCCTCAAAATCAAGGTATGACTCCAGACTCATTTCCATTTTCAAATAAAATGAATAATTGGAATAATATGCATCACATGAATACACAATTCCATTCATCTTATTCCAACAATCAATGGTATCCTTCTCAACCTCTGATGAAAATTTTTAATGCCTGGAACTCTTGGACACAACCACCAAACCAACAGACTTCTTGGTCTCCTGGGTGGAGGAACTTCCATCCATGAAACTAGTTTCCCCATAATCAACCTCCTCAAGAGTTCCCACATCAACAGTTTCCTCATCAACCATACCCTTAGCCATATCAACAGTATCAGCAGTTGCAGCTGCAACTCCATAACAATGTTGCACCCAATACGCCTATACAACTGTAGCTTCCTACTGTCACGTCCCCGACCCTCTGACCGAGCAAGAGGACGCTACTAAACACCAAGCATACGAGCATCTAGCCCCCATGAACATTGGCATACATACATATAATGCTGAAGGATGATACTTAAAAGCATAAAACATATTACAAAGCATTAATCATTCATATACATAGCGAAAGAAAAAAAACATGCATTCATATTCAATTCAACATTCAACATGTATATCATCATTCATCAATGGTAAATGTGATTGCAGACACAAGGTAGGCAAGAGTAATTATCTTATAGAGAACTTGTTCCACAACCAGCTACATCGGTGCAACGTTCCACCCAACCATAGGCTGCATGCTCTTTAATCTCTCAGCAACGCTGCCACCCTTGAGATGGGCATGATTCCCCAAGGAATAAGGGACTACCAGGCTTACACATAGCTAAGGATAACAATACCACAAGGGTACACAGTTCAGCCAAGCCAACACAGTTGGGTTTATCAGATGAACAACGAATCAGCCAAGCCAACCAAGTTGGGTTTGTCAGGCCATTTAGGAGATGGGAAAGGATAAATGCTATTTGGTGAGCTCATTGAAGAGCTACAGACACTGACACTAGAAACATCCTGGATTTTAGAACACCCACACACACCCAACACAAGGAAATCAGTCCTTTCTCTGCAACACAGTCCCTCAGACCCTGATCTCCCTTCCAGTACTATTCAGGGGTTGTGGAGAAGAAAGACAACTCAATAGCTCTGTATGTGTGGTTCTCAACCCACCAGGTTTATCAAGCACCTCAAGCCCCTCATTCACCACTCCAATGCAGTCCAGGGACAAAACCACTGCATGCATACAGCCAAATAGCTATTCGAGCTTTAACAGGGGAAAACCACGCCTGAGTTGTTCTTGGCCCTATTGTGGCTAAAACAAATCAATGGTAACCTACAACTACTCCCAAAACGTGAGAGAGAACACAACCAATAAAATGTCGATGAACTCATATCAATCAAACGGCATGGGGAAAACCACGGCCTTGGATCAACAATGAAATGAAAACCAAAGTTACTCAGCCTGAAAGTGGAAGAGTAAACATACTCTCAGCCTAGGAAAAAGGAAAACATGTAAACTACAACAGTTAATTCACAAGGGATATCGTAGCCAACAAAATATGGAAAACAACAACCCACGAACAACAATAGAAAACCACAGCAATCCTTCATAGTCCAACAATGGTGGAGTCAAAAACGTCGACTCTATGCCTGATCAGGAGGAAAGAACACAACCACAGATTGGTAAACGGTGCAAGAGAGAGAAAGGAGAACCCTCAAACAAGAAATCACACCCCTTCTTAACTAATCTCTGCATGAGGAATATGAAACGACACCCTGCGCGTCCCTGCGTGAGAGTGAACCCAATGACCAAGAGAGTGGCGTAGTGATGGTTCCCTTACCCACGTGAAGGTGGAGAGACGGCTAGTGGAGTGAGCGTGTGGCAAAGACTAACAGTCCTGCCACCCTCCACTTCCAACAATAATTTCCTCAACAACTCAGTAGAACATTAAAGTGGTGGTTGGATGAGACAAGGGAAGGTGAGAAAAACAAATAGGGTGATGACACATGGCTTTTCCCCCCATGGGATCAAGTTTTAGCATCCCCCCCCTTATCCTTAGGAATCATGCCCCTTATCAATTTTAGTTGCAGTGAACATAACTGGTTGGGTTATTTAATTAAAATGCATAGCTACATGATGCCACAGTGTTAATATGTGTCGTATGTCCCGATATACCATCGGTGACAATTCCAATTGCCGAACATAACAAAACCAAATCGATGGTGGGGCCTTGGCCTTTAGCTCCACACCATGGTTAATTACAATATATATATATATATATATATATATATATCATGTATATTTAGTGCATCGGGGTCAAAACCAGGGATGTTACATTCCCCTCCCCCTTCAATAGCACTGTCCTTAGTGCTTTACAAAATTGAACAAAATGATACACTGGTATCGCCTGGGTGTTCCACAGAATTGAAAAAAAATCGATGTGCCAATCGCATGGCATCCTCTAGCTCCCACGTAGCCTCTTTAGGTCCGTAGTGCTCCCATTGCACCTTTACCTGCCCTATGGCTTGGTTCCAAAGCATTGTGACCTTCCTGTCGAGGATACGGATTGGCTCGATTTGAAACTCTCCCTCAGGTTACACCTGAATCACATCCCAATTTATCACATGGTTAGGATCATGTACATATTTATTAAGCAAAAAAGCATGAAAAAAATTATGAGCTCTAGTACTAGCAGGCAATGCAAGTTTATATGCAACAAGCCCTATTTTTTCAAGCACTTCAAACGGCCCACAATATCTTGGTGACAGCTTGGCACAACTCCCAAGCTTCAAGGAACTCTTCTTTTCCCTCACTCTAAGGTACACGTGATCCCCAACATTGAACTCTCTGTTCTTCCTATGCTTATCTGCATAGCTTTTTTATCTATCCTATGCTGCTTTTAGATTCTGCCTGATCTTTACAACCTCTTGCTCCATTTCCTTAAGTATTTCAAGTCCAAGCACAATCCTGTTCACTGGGTTATCCCAAGTCACTAGTGTCTTACACCTTCTTCCATACAAAGCTTCATACAGACTCATCCCCAAGGATGCTTGTTGTTCATTATTGTAAGCAAACTCTACCAAGTGTAAGTAATCTTCCCACTTGGTTGGTTTTTCCATCACATACATGCAAAGCATATCTTCAAGCACCTGATTTACTCTCTCTGTTTGCCCATCTGTCTGAGGATGGTAGGCAGTGCTTAAGTTTAGCATTGTACCCAAATCTGCAAACAACCCCTTCCAAAAATTGGAAGTGAACTTGACATCTCTGTCAAAGACTATTGCCTTTGGAAACCCATGCAATTTGAAAATATCCTTCATGAATATCTTTGCAATATCATCCATCTTATGCGTAGACTTTATCGGTATAAAATGCACCGCCCTTGTCAAATTTTCTACCACAACCATGATGGAGTCATGTTGTCTCCAAGTCATCGGCAATCTTGTAATAAAATCCATGGAAATAACTTCCCATTTCCATTCTGGAACTAGCAAAGGCTGCAACAAACCTGCTGGATGTTGATGCTCAACCTTTACCTGTTGACATTTCATGCACCTTGAAATGTACTCAGCCATGTCTTTTTTCATTCCTGGCCAAAAGTACTGCTTTCTAGTGGTAGCAATTGTCTTCTGGTATCCTAGGTGACCAGAATATGGGGCTTGATGGATTTCATCCATAAAAAATCTCCTCAAATCCGCTACATTCGGGATATAAATTCTGCCTTTGTAGGTGAGAAGTCCATATTCTTCCAATTTATATCCTTCATACTTTTTCTCAAGACTTTGCTGCTGCAATTTGTCTTTTACTTGTTCATACAATTCATCTCTGGAAACATGATTAACAATCTACTGCCTCAAATCTGATTGGCAAATACTAAGAGATGCGACATGCATTTCCTGTACCTTCCTGATGAGTGCATCAACTACCTTGTTTTCTTTTCCTTTTATGTGCTTGATTTCGAAATCAAACTCACAGAAAAATTCCAGCCATCTCGCTTGCCTAGCATTCAGAGTAGGCTGATCAAACAAATACTTCAGTCCAAAGTGATCTGTTTTGAGTTCAAATATTCTACCCATCAAGTAATGTCTCCACATCTTGAGAGCATGTACTATGGCTGCAAGCTTTAGATCATGAGTGGCATAGTTCTTCTCATTCTCTTTCAGCTTTCTTGACTCATAACATATCATGTGGTTGTCTTGCATAAGGACTCCTCCAAGCCCTTGTCTGCATGCATCGGTACATACCACAAAATATTTCTCTGGGTCTACAACCTTCAATACTAGTGCACTGCTAAGAAGATTTTTCCACTGCTGGAAGCTTTCTTCACACTTTGAATTCCATTCGAACTTTACTCCCTTCTTTTGCAAAGAAGTGATGGCATGTGCAACCTTGGAAAATCCTTCAATGAATCTCCTGTAGTCCTGCAAGTCCCATAAAATATCTTATATCCGTCACATTTCTTGGAGTAGGCCAATTCATAATGGCTTCAATCTTCTCAGGGTCTACTGATATACCCTCTTCTGAGATAATGTGACCCAAGAAGAAGTCATACTTGCTCAGTTTTGCATACAACTGATGTTCCCTGAGCACTTGCAATGTCAATCTCAAATGCTCTTCATGTTCTTCTCATTCTTAGAATAAACAAGAATGTCATCAAGGAAAACAAGAACAAACTTATCCAAATACTTGCTGAATACACTGTTCATAAGGCACATAAATGTAGCTGGTGCATTTGTGAGGCCAAATGGTACCACAAACTCATAATGCCCATACCTCATCCTGAAGGCTATCTTATGAATGTCTTCATCCTTGATTCTCACCTGATGGTAACCAGACCTCAATTCAATCTTGGAAAATACCTTTTCTCCTCTCATTTGATCAAAGAGGTCATCAATCCTAGGAAAAGGATATTTATTCTTCACAGTAACCTTGTTCAACTTCCTGTAATCAATACATAACCTGAGTGTACCATCTTTCTTCTTCACAAACAAAACTGGTGCTCCCCAAGGAGACACACTCGGCCAGATATACTTCTTTTCCAACAACTCTTGCAATTGCATCTTCAACTCTAGCATCTCCGATGTACTCATCCTGTACGGTGTCTTGGACACTGGTGCTGCTCCTGGCACTAGTTCAATGGTGAAATCAATGTCCCTCTTTGGAGGAAGCCTTGGAATCTCATCAGGAAGCACATCCTTGAATTCTTGTAACACCTGATAGTCCTCCAACCTAGGTATTTCATCTCCTGCTGGTTCCAGGATATGAGATGCATACAACTGGCAACCTTTCCTACAAAACTTCTTCAACTACATTGCTGAAACCTGTCTTACTAAAATTACCTTCAGAATACCTTTCACAATTACTGGGTTTCCTTCTTCATCTATGCATTCAAAAGTCTTATTGTAATAGTCAAGACTCAGTGAGCTTCTAACCAATCCATTCCAATGAGAACGTCATAGGAACCAAGCGATAGAACATTTAGATCTACACAATTCCTCAATCCATTCATGACCAACGGACATTTCTCTACCACTTCACTGACCTTTCTCTTAGTTCTAGTGGCTAGCTAAACTAACAAAAATTTCCTATGCTTTACCTTCTTAAAAGAAAAAATCTCCACTACTCTAGGAGTGATGTAACTGTGAGTGGAACCAGGGTAAATCAAAATAGAAATAGATTGTTCAACAATATTACCTGCAACTTCAACCACAGTTGACTGATGATCTGCCTGGCGGTCCTCCAGTGCTGCATAATTTCTAGGGACTACCCTTGCTACTTGACCCACTATTTCTGCTTCCTACATGTTGTAAGCTGGTCTTGCACTTTCATTCTCAAGTGGACAATATCTGTGCAAGTGAGGTCCTTCACATTTCCAACATTTGAGTGGACCTTTATTCTGATGTGGCTATTTAGGCTTTCCACCTGTCACTCCAACTGGATTACTCGCAGCTTGGGATGGCTGCTTCTACTGATTCCTGAATCTAGAAGGTTTGAAACCTTTCCTCCTTTGGTCAAACTTCTGGTTATTCTTGTCTTTCCATGCCTTATGGTAATCAGGTTTACCTTTTCTCTACTCATAGCAATACTTAGCCTTCCTTATCGCTTCTTCAAGAGTTCTTGGTTCATAAAACTCAATTCTATCTTTGTAGGCTTGAGGCAATCCACTCAGAAACTGCTGGATCTTCACTTTTTCATCTTTGATGTACCGGATGTACCTCAGCAATTCCAAGAACTTATTGGCATATTCATCCATGGTTTGTTGTCCCAATCTCAGCTCATAGAACTCCTTGATCTTGTCATCATAATACCTGTCAGAGAGGTATTTCTGCCTGAAATACTTCTTAAACTGTTTCCACTTCAGTTTCCTTTCATTGATCTTCTTTACTTTCTTGAAGTGTTCCCACCAAATGGATTCTCGTCCATTTAGATTGAATATGGCAACTATTGCCTTCATGTTTCCTAAATAATCCTGCACTTGAAAGTACTTCTTTACCCCAAGAATCCAAGGTTCAGCTTCTTGTCTAGTCTTTATTTCACCATCAAATGTAGGAGGTTTAGATTTTCTGAATTCATCTCGAGAGCGATCCCTATGGTGCCTTCTTCTTTTCCTTTTATGAGAAGATGAACTTGTATCTCCACTAGATTCTTCATAATTAGATGATCCACTGGAATTCCTTGGGCCTTCTCCTAGTGCTGCTCTTACTGCCTTCTGGTTTTGTTGTACCTCGTCCAGAATCTATCTTTCTCTG
The DNA here is from genome assembly GCA_001517045.1 of Pseudotsuga menziesii. Classification (NCBI taxonomy): domain Eukaryota; kingdom Viridiplantae; phylum Streptophyta; class Pinopsida; order Pinales; family Pinaceae; genus Pseudotsuga; species Pseudotsuga menziesii. Next base: position 42,688 of record LPNX010980652.1, on the reverse strand, counting down.
CAAGTTTGTAAAGCTCTGCAACATGGCAGCATTCAGTTGATGCTGCTCTTCCTGGGCTTTAATCAAGCTTCTCATGGTGGCTGCAACATCTGACAGTGTCTCTTGGAATCTTCTTCCATTAGAATCTATGTCATTATTTCCATTACAGACATTTTCTCCCATGGCATCTCTTGCATGTTCATAGGAATCCCAAGCATCATACCCATCATGCGTTCTCATGACTGAACCACCTCTTGCTTTACCACACTGTTCTTCTGGAGCACTGCTCTTGGAAGTTGTCTATAATTCTACAAAAGTGTGAGTAGCAAACTGTTAGATGCATATCATTAATACGAATCAAACTACTTACCTTCCTCTTTTGGAAATTCATAAAACACAATTTTGCTTAAAACACAAAATTTTTCTCTTTCTATTCAGCCCTATGACCACGGATAGTCTGCTGAAATTTGTTGAAAACCTACTGAAAGACAGTTGAAATTTTTTTGAAAAATCACTGAGAAATTCTCTCGAAAACCCCAACTTCCTTTGGCCCAATCAGACCTCCTCCCAACTATCTTTCCAATACTTTGGTGGTCAAAACACCTAATTCAGTGATGGTCTATTTGCTTATTCCTTTCCGGTGTTTCGGCAGCTAAAACATCTAAATTTATCCACTGTATCGGTAGGTCGCTTGTCTATTTCCTTCCATCGTATTGGGCTTGCAGTGGTCTATCATTCTGCAACAGTGGCCAACAATCCCGTTATAATTTCCGTGGACCAAAGCTTTGTCGGTGGTCGGAGAAGCATCCTACTGTGGTAGCGGACACTTAGTCCTCTAGGTGTCCACAATGACAGTTCCACAAGTATTAACTCTTTCGATTGTCAGATCTATCATTTCATCAGGCGGTTGGTATCAGCGAGTTAAACCTTAATACTTCCACAGTGTCAGCACTCCTGATCACTATCGCCCCCATAATTATACATTGGAACTTAGAGCCATTATTCTCTAAACACCTCGGCATCAGTGAGTGGAAGACTATTGCATTGGCAGAACAGTTCACTTAACAGCCGCAACGGTGGATGTATGAACAACTAAATCCTTTCGATGATGTTCATCGGCGGTTCGATATCCTATAATTTTCTGATGTTTTCTTCACTTATGCAAATTTTCACAATTTTTCCTTCTTGTCTTCTGTCACGTCAGCTGTCGAAGCAACTATCCGTCGGGTGGTTAGTCCATTAAAGAGATGCAACGGTGATCGCAACGTCAGTTAATTCTTGTCGATGTTCATCGGCGATCAATACCACTAACTTCCACCAATCGGCGATGATTTTTTTTCTTTAGAAAATTTTCAAAAACTTTCACTCCGCCGTCGCTGTCAGTGGTGCAACCAACTACCATCTTGTTTTTTCTGCCAATGTTTCAGTGCCTCAAACAACTAATTTCCCACGTTTCTTTCACCTTTTCCCTGCCGTCGTATCGACTCACCCTTCCTCTAACATTCACCGATGGCCGACGAGCACATAGAGGTATTTCACAAATTTTCTTCTAACTGGCTTCCGTTGGGTGAGCTTCAGAATAGCTCCTCTGCAGCATCAGAAGAACTTCTCACTAAGTTTTTCGATGAGCTAACAAATTTGACACTTAGAAAATTTTTGTGAATTTTCCTGTCACAATTTTCTGATCTTTGTTGGGTAGAAGGAAACTTGCCTCCGCTATCTGATCTTTCATGGCCCATTCAGGGAAATGCTGCAACCAGAGCTCTGATACCATTTTGTCACGTCCCCGACCCTCTGACCAGGCAAGAGGGCACTGATAAACACCAAACATGTGGGCATCTAGCCCCCATGAACATTGACAATCATACATATAATGCTGAAGAATGATACTTAAAAGCATAAAACATATTACAAAGCATTGATCATTCATATACATAGCGGAAGAAAAACAACATGCATTCATATTCAATTCAGCATTCAACATGTATATCATCATTCATCAATGGTAAATGTGATTGCAGACGCAAGTTAGGCTAGATTACTTATCTTATAGAGAACTTGTTTTGCAACCAGCTATGTTGCTGCAACGTTCCACCCAACCATAGGCCGCGTGCTCTTTAATATCTCAACAACGCTGCCACCCTCAAGCTGGGCATGATTCCCCAAGGAATAAGGAACTAGAAGGCTTACACATAGCCAAGGATAACAACACCACAAGGGTACATAGTTTAGCCAAGACAACACAGTTGGGTTTATCAGGCAAACAACGGATCAGGCAAGCCAACCAAGTTGGGTTTATCAGGCCATTCAGGAGCTGGGGGAAAGGCTAAATGCTAAGCTAGTGAGATCATTGAAGAGCTACAGACACTGACACCAGAACCATCCTGGCTTCTAGAATACCCACACACACCCAACACAAGGAAATTAGTCCTTTCTCTGCAACACAGTCCCTCAGACCCTGATCTCCTTTCTAGTGCTATTCAGGGGTTGCAGAGAATAACTCCAACTCAATAGCTCCGTCTGTGTGGTTCTCAACCTACTAGGTTTATCAAGCACGTCAGGCCCCTCATTCACCACTCCAACACAGTCTGGGGACAAAACCACTGCATGCATACAACCAAACAGCTATTTGAGCTTTAACAAAGGAAAACCATGCCTGATTCATTCTTGGCCCTATCACGGCCAAAACGACTCAGTGGTAACCTACAACTACTCCCAAAACGTGAGAGAGAACATAACCAATAAAATGTAGGTGAAATCACAGCAATCAAATAGCGTGGGGAAAACCATGACCTCGGCTCAACAATGAAATGACAGCCAAAGTTACTCATCTTGAAAGTGGAAGAGTAAACAGACTCTCAGCCTGGGCATAAGGAAAACATGCAACCTATAGTAGCTAATTCACAAGGGATATCGAAGCCAACAAAATATGGAAAACAACAGCCGACGAACAACAACAGAAAACCACAACAATCCTTCACAGTCCGGCAATGGTGGAGGAAAAAACGCCGACTCTATGTGTGATAAGGAGGAAAGAACACAACCATAGACTGGTAAACGGTGCGAGAGAGAGAAAGGTGAACCCTCAAACAAGAAATCGCACCCCTTCTTAACTCAGCTCTGCGCAAGGAAGATGAACCGGCCCCCTCTGCATCCTTGCATGAGAGTGAACCCAATGGCCAAGAGAGTGGCGTAGTGATGGTTCCCTTACCCACGTGAAGGTGAGAAAAACAAACAGGGTGATGACACATGGATTTTCCCCCCATGGGATCAAGTTTTAGCATCCCCCCCCTTATCCTTAGGAATCA
>LPNX010980652.1:0-39132 GCA_001517045.1 Pseudotsuga menziesii | reverse complement strand
TATATATATATATATATATATATATATATATATATCATGTATATTTAGTGCATCGGGGTCAAAACCGGGGATGTTACACCTGCTCAACCTAACCCCAACCTAAACAATAAAGAAATCCACCAGTTTGAGATTGCCAACATGCCTGCTTACTCCATTACTCCAGTCCCCCGTAATGACATCCGCTTATGATCAGGGAGGTTAGTGGAGCCTTTGGTCATTGAGGATGTTCCATCCTCTACATCTGAAGAAAGGATGAACCAATAATATTTATCCAATGCAACAATCCCCATTATTGAGGACGCTGAAATTCCTACCGAGACACCGGCTGAAACACAAGAAGAAAAAGCTATTGATACACAGCCTACACAACTGATTAGGGAACCACCATATCCTGAAAGACTAATGCTACAGAAGGAAGTGGAGCAACCTCAATTTAACCTCTTAGGAGAGTTGAAAAACCTCTATGTCAAAATTCCACTGCTGCAGGCCCTTCATGATGTGCCTATCTATGCCAGAACTATTCGAGATCTGTGTACAAGAAAACTAGGAAGAAAACCCAAGGATCCTCCCACTGTCCATGTTATAGGGAAATTATCTGAATTGATAATGGGAAAAACCCTCTTAGCCAAATACGACGATCTTGGGAACCCCATTGTCACTGTGTAGATTGGGAATATGCAGATACCAAATGTATTGTTAAATTTAGGCGCAACTATTAACGTCATGACCATAGAAACTATAAGGAAACTTGGGCTCACCAATCTTGGGCCAACCCCTACCATTCTATAACTTGCATATAGGTCCACCATCAAAGCTGAGGGAATCTTGGATGACCTCATAATCTTAGTTGATTCATGGGAATATCCGTCTGAATTCTTGGTTCTACAACCCAAGTCCCAGCTAGGAGGACACCCACTGATCCTGGGAAGGCCCTGGTTAGCTACGGCTGATGCTTGCATCAGGTGTCGGTTTGGGTCTATGATCATATCAGATGGGACCAAAACAAAGAACCTTACCCTCTATCCTCCAACTCGACCGAGTCTAGAAGTTGAAACTCCATTATGGATGGAGATAGAGGAAGAGGAAGGCGTTCAGCCACTGTTAACGATAGGGAAGGCCTTGAATTTTAAGGATGAAACAGAGGACGATGCCATCAATATTTCATCAGTGAACCCACTTCTGTCAACAAACAAATTTATTAGATCCTGAATAGTACTCTAGGTGAAGAAGAACAAGAAAATACCACAGAGGAGACATTAGTCAGTGACAGTCACATAGTTCCAATGTTGAAAAGTTTGAAAAGTGTTCCAGTCGAGATAGATCCAGGAAAATCCTTGAATATCAATCCCAATATTACTCTGGATGAACAGGAACACCTAATCACTCTCTTAAAAAAACATAAGGGGGCATTCTCTTGGGAGTACACAAACATGAAGGGTATCCCTTCTAATCTGTGCACCCACCACATTTATATCAAAAGTGACTCCTGGCCTATGTGCCAGCCACAATGAAGGATGAACCCCAATCTTAGGGACATAGTGAAGGAAGAGATTCAAAAACTCTTGGAAGCAGGGTCTATATACCCAATCTCAGACAACAAGTGGGTTTCTCCACTCGTGATAGTACCCAAGAAAAATGGAAAATGGAGATTTTGTGTGGATTACAGAGAGCTGAACAAGGAAACACAGAAAGATCACGTTCCTTTGCCTTTCATCGACCAGGTACTTGACACCCTTTCTGGGAAGAAGTTCTTCTCCTTTTTTGATGGGTTTAGCAGGTACAATCAAATCCAGATTGCTCTCGAAGACCAAGATAAAACCACCTTCACCTGTCCCTGGGGTACCTTTGCATATAGGGTGCTCCCCTTCGGCTTATGCAATGCACCAGCCACATTTTAGAGAGTTATGATTGGCATGTTTTCAGAAATGGTTAATGATAGTATGGATATTTTCATGGACAATTTTACCCCTTATGGAAGTGACTTTGAAGAGGCACTGAAAAACTTGGAAAAGGTTTTAAAATGCTATGAGCAAACCCAGGTATCTTTGAGCACTGAAAAGTGCCATATGATGATGAGCGAAGGTGTAGTGCTAGGGAACTTTATCTCTGCTTATTGTATCCAGGTATATCCATCCAAAATTAGGGTGATTGAAAACATACCCACTCCTGGAACACAGAAAGAGGTATGTAGCTTTTTAGGGAATCCTGGGTATTATAGAATATTTATAGAATTTTTTTCCAAACTGGCTTCTACTTTATTTACCTTATTGATGAAGGATGTACAATTTTCTTGGAATGATGCATGCCAGACAACATTCACTGAACTTAAGAAGAGGCTGTATACAGCTCCTATCTTAAGGGGGCCCAATTGGGCTCTACCTTTCCACATTTATTCAAATGCCTTTGACACTGCCATTGGAGCAGTATTAGGTCAGCAGGATGTTCAAGCACCATATGCAATTTATTACATCAGTAAGAACTTGGCCCCTGTTGAACTCAATGATACTGTTACAGAGAAGGAATTTTTAGCCATTGTTTACTCCATTAACAAATTTAGACACTACATCATTGGATATCACACCTTTGTACACACTGACCACTCAGCCATCAAGTATCTAATGAAAAAACTAGTTACAAATGTTAGGATAACTAGATGGATGTTACTATTACATGAGTTCAATATTACTATTATTGACAGGCCTGGGAAACAAAATTTTGTTGCTGATTATTTATCTCATTTAACTAACAGTGATGATAGCCTACCATTTGAGGATTCTTTCCCAGATGAACACTTGTTTGTAGTTTCAGCTCATTCCCCTTGGTATGCAGATGTTGCTAACTACTTGGCTATAGGTAAGCTTCTGACACACTTGTCAAAAAGAGAGAAAAGGAAGATTATTCAACAAAGTGATAGGTATTGTTGGATAGATGGACATCTTTTCTACACAGGTCCTGATCTTGAGATCTGGAGATGTGTAAGGGAGGATGAAGTATTCCATATCTTGAAGGCCTGTCATGATGAGCCATGTGGGGGACATTTTGCAGACAGGAGAATAGGTCATAAGGTGCTGAGAATGGGTTATTATTGGCCAACATTTTTCAGGGATGCCAAGAAATATGTCCAGTCTTGTGACAACTGTCAAAGAATGGGCCAACCTAATAGATTGGATGAAATTGCTCTTCTACCACAGTTGGTGGTGGAACCTTTTGACAGATGGGCCTTAGATTTTGTTGGGCCTATCAATCCTCATTCAAAACATAAAACTTACATTTTATTTTGCACTGACTACATGAAAAAATGGGTAGAAGTTGTGGCTTTGGCAAAGGCCAATGACGAGGCTGTAATAGATTTCATGTATGGAGAAATATTTACTCATTTTGGGATACCTAAGGAAGTAATCATAGATGGAGGACCGTAATTTGTGTCACACAAATTCGAATCTTTGCTACAGAAGTACCATATTCAGCATAGGATAACTTCACCTTACCATCCCCAGGCCAATGGCCATGTGGAAAGTACCAATAAAGTTATTGACTCTATCCTCACCAAAAAAGTCAAGAGCCATCATAGAGACTGGGCTGACAGACTTCTGGAAGCACTGTGGGCATATCGTACCATGTGGTGCAATACTACAGGTTTCTCCCCTTATGACTTGGTGTATGGAAAAAGTGCTATCTTTCCCATTGAATTCAAATCAAAACCTTGAAGACAACCATGGAGGTAAACTTAGATGTAACTGAAGCCTAGAGGAATAGATTGAATCAATTGAATGAACTTGAGGAAAAATGCATAGCTACTCAGGATCAGACAACATTAATTCAACAACAGAGATCTAATTGGCATGATAGGTTCATCAAGAAGCGAGTCTTATGTGAGGGGTATTGGGTGCTGTTATATGATTCAATATTCAAAAGGGACTTTAAAGGTAAGCTACGCACAAGATGGTTAGGTCCATATCTGATAGACAGAGTATTCGACAATGGTACAGTCCACCTAGTCACCATTGATGAGAATCGTGCACCATTATTCGCCAACGGTCACACGCTATGACTGTATCATAATCCAATTTCGAGGGACACGTTTGTTTCATAGATTGCATCTGATCCGGGATACCAATTGGATCAAGGGATGGAATCTTTCTCTACCCCTGTCAATCTTTAGAAATTCGCTGCAATTTCCACACAAAATTCTTGTACATAAATAAATAAATTGTTATTTTCTTTTTCGTTTTTTTCCTTTACACTTGATTGTTTTTTTTAAGAATATGTGCAGGAATTTATTCAAGGAGAAATGGTTATGACTCGTCCTGACAACCATTAGCACCTATGTAATTTTCTATTTTCTAGAAGAGATCCTTACAGAAGAAAAAATTGAATGACAAACAACTCGGTGCAGCTGCAACTCTGCAAACCTTGCCTATTTTTCCATTCCGTCGTAGCTACAACACTATAAAACCCTGCCTATTTTTCCTATTCTGCAGCTACAACACCATAAAACCTTTCCTATTTTTTCGTTTAGTCATAGCTGCAACACTGTAAAACCCAGTCTATTTTTCCCATTCCACAGATGCAACACCGTAAAACCTTGCCTACTTTTCTGTTTCGTTGTAGCTGCAACACCGTAAAACCCTTCCTATTTTCCCATTCCATGGTTGCAACACCTTACAATATTGGCCATTTTTCCGTTACAGTAGCCACGACTCTGTTAAATTTTTCCTACTTTTACTCTTTTTAGCGGCTGCGACTATGCTTATTTGGCTAAATTTTCCTATGGATTGTGGCTACAACTCCTCCATATTTGTCCACAGTCGGGCTACAACTCCTTCGAATTCGTCTAGAATTTCTGCCACCCATGATTTTACTGATTCCGACTCACTTCACAACTTTAATTATTATTCCGTCAGGATCGACAAGACAACTTTTGGTTCACTGGGAGAAGGATCATGGTAGCACGCATGCAATAATATTTAAATTTGAAGGCTACATTGACACACTGTATTACTCCGAGAAGTTACGGTTCATCCCATAATTACTAAGGTACGGTTCTAGTTATTTACATGATTAAGCATTAAGCATATTTGACATATTTAATCATACCTACCTTTTTATATCTGTCATTACACCCGTACTTCGTTAACTTCCCATTCCCACGATCTAATGGCTACTCAAATTTATTTAATAACCACCACCCTTTCCTAATTTGGGGAAAAATCTTACCAATTATTCTATGCTTACTTTCATCTTAACTTTCCAAATTTTCCAACACCAACCTCTGCTGTTCGTGCATGTCCTGCACTGAAATATCCATTGTCGGATCCTGCAATTTGCTAAGCTGATCCTAGAAGTTAGAAAGAAATATAACATGGGTATCCCAGCCTAGCATGAACCTCCAAACATGCAGGCATTATGGAAGAATGCTGAATTTTTCGCTATCTTTGAAGCCGTAGGATGGACTGCGTTTTTCCAATGTCTTAATGGTTTTCATCGTGAGACTGCTCTGTTGTTTGCTTTAAACCTTACAAAAACCTACTCAGAGGTTAGGGTTTTGTGGATAGAATTTTCTGAGGCGATTGTAGCTGAGGTTACCGAGCTCCTGCAGGTAGGAAGAGCTTGATTTGGAAGAAGAAATCCCAATGTCGCCATAGTACAAGACTTTTTGGTGGCAGGTGAACAATTGTGTCCATCAGGATGGGGAATAGAATCAGTCATTGCCTCACCCATGGGATCAAGTGGTCGTATTCCTCAAAAATTATATCACCTGTGAAGGTAGGTACCAGACTGTCTATTATTTTGAGCTTCCACTGTTGTCTCATTTACACCACAGAAATCTACTTAATGTTCCATTTTTTCTATTTAAAGACCTACATCACATGGCGGGCTTTGTTAGAGCAGCTAAGCATCCATATTCTTCCCTTACCCATCATGGCCTCATTAAACTTTTAATCTTAAGGGCCCTAGCTCAAAGAAATCAAACATGGGAACAAATCACTGACCAACCTCAGATAGCTCAAGGACCTATACTTTTTCCTAAGATTCCAATTAGAGAGGTAAGGGCACCTACACTTCTGTTGAATGTTCAATTGGAGGAAGAGCAGGAGGAATGGAGTCCCTCCAATTTAGTTAGGGGGGAGTTGAGACAGGATCAGAGGAAGAGGAAGAATTGGTGAAAGATGTAGCATAATTAAACCCTATTAAGGAGATAGAGATTTTGGGAGCTCCAGTAGCTGAAGCTAAAGCTGGAGCAGCATTGGATGTTGCGACAGTTGAAGCTGAAGCTATGGGAGCTATGATTACAGAAGAGAATATAGAGGTCCTCACCATCGAATCCTCTCCTGAATGGAGGGGAACTTTAATAGAAGAAGAAACAAAGATGGTAGAGGAAAGAGAGGATGCTGAAACAGGAAATATTCCCTCTACATCTACTGTAGGGTTGGAAACCATTGTACCTCAAAGGAAGAGAAGAAGGTCAAGAGAAGAAACACAAGCATCTAGACCAGTGAGGCTAAGGGGAATGAGTTCATTCACAGCAGCGCAAGCAAAATGGGTAGATATTGAGGAAAACATTGAATTTCCCATTTTGAGACTGAGGACAAACAATGCTCCACAGGATTCTGTTGAAGAAGAACCTCAACTTGAGGGGCTTTTGTATGAAAATGGGTTACTGAAGGAAGAAGTGCAATTTCTTTGGAAATAATTGGAGAATTGGAAGGAGGTGTGTAAGAAATAGGTAGAGAGAAGGTTACACACACTGGTAGAAGCTCTAGACTAGTTAGAAGGATCATCTCCTACTAAGGAGGATAAAGAAGTGGAGAAAGTAGTATGCCCTGCATGTGAGGAAATTTTTAGTTAATCAGGTTACACAGTCATAGTGTGTGCATTTGAAACCCAAAATCCTGCACCAGCAGCTGAAGAAGAACAAGAAGAACCTGATGTAGAAGTAAGGAAAGAAGATGAACCAGAAGTAGGATCGATCCCTGATATAGAATTGGAAGAAGCTAAGCAATTACAGCCTCAGCCATCAGAATTGATGGATCAGCCTAATAAAGGTAATATTGAATCCAATTAGAGTGTTTCCACACAAGAACCAACACCTTCATAAATTTTTGTTGAATCTACCATTCAAAAAGAAGCAGTTAAACCGGAGATTGAGGTAATTCCTGATCCAAACTTAGAATTCTTGACTATGACCTTAGAACCATCTCAGGATATAGAGCTAGTGGAGGAGTCCTGGCAATAGAAAGATATTGAAGCCAATCAAGATGTTGTTACACATGAACCAACATCCTAAAAAATCCTTGCTGAAGCTCCATTTCAAACAAGAATAACTGATTCAAAGGTGGACATAATCCCTAATGTGGAGCTGGGAGAAGATGAAAGATGCAGTCACAGTCATCAAGGGGCACTGAGGTATTTGGGTAACAGACTTATCTTTTGGGAGATATGGAAGTAAATCAAGAGCAATTCCAGCAGCATGAAGAAATGGGGGGATAGGACGCTGGTACACAAGAACCAGTAGTCTTGCATCTCTCTGTCAAAGCCACGAATGAAATCCAAATAGCTGTAGTTGGGACTCGGATAGATGTGGAAATTGAAATTCAGGAAGAAGTTGTTACACAAGAACCAATGTCTTCACAATTGAATGTTGAAGCTGTTGAAGGAGATTTTCAAGAATTAATGGCAGAAGTACCCACACAGGCTGAAGTTGTTGAAGGGGAGGTTCAAAAAGAAGATGTTGTTACACAAGAATCAACATCCTCATAAGTGGTTGCAGAAGTACCTATGCAGTCAGATATTACTGAAACCTTAATAGAAGAAGAAGTTGTTACACTCCCAGTGCAGAATGTTTAAGATGAAACATCGGATGGCAAGGTATGCACTCAATTTTCCTAGAAATTTGTCAATCTGGACTCTGATGATGAGGGAAATGCAGGAGATGAAAGAATCCAGGGGCTAATCAAAGATCTCTCACTGTTAAAAATGGAAGTGAAGAAATAGAAGAGGTAGGTGGACAAGTATCAAGAAGGAATGATTCCCCTCGCTGATCACGAGAAGACCATCAGAGAATTGAGGGAAAAATGGGCAGAAGAATTGATGTTCCAGAAGTTACGATGGGAAGAGATATAGAAAGAATTAAAGGAGCTGAAAAGATTCAAATCTATGCAGGTGGAGAAGGACCAGTTGTATACTCTTTCCCAAGAATTGTTAAGCACCAGAGTGCCATCTCCTTCTTACCCTGTGTTTTTGTTTGAACAATTTATTTGGTTTAAATTGAAAGCAGTAAAGGAAGGGAGACCTTGTGAAACGGAAACCTCATCCCATTTTTTGGAAACTTTTATGGAAAGTAATTTCATTGAGTGGAATCTGCTCTGTGAACTTTACCTGCATGAAATGGCTTGTCCCTTGGACCACCATTCAAACCCTGCCTCTTACCTTAAGGTAGTTCAGTTGAGGTCTTTTGCCTCCTTTGTCAGCAATCATGTGCAGTGGAAAATATCTTTCTAGACCTACTCTAATAATGAGGCAAGCACTAATATTTGGGTTTGAAGTGAGCCTCAATCTCATCGCCTTCTTCTTGCTCTACAACAACAAAGGCTTACATCTTCCATCAAGACCCAGCAGATAGTTGAACTTCAAGAAAGGGTAATCTCCAAGTGTGTCGGCCAAATTACCATGCAACAACAATCAGCTTTGGAAGGCAGTAAGCATAGATGGAAAGTTGCTCCTTTATCATTGCAGAATAGGGACCCTTACCGTTTCAGGAACTTTAAACATGCTCTTTCGAGGGTCGAAGGATATGTGGGCTGTATAAGGAAGTGTGGAGCTAAGTGGCTTGGACTCAAGTTCAAATTTCCTCTTATCTGGTGGCCAACAAAACCATACATGGAAGATTTATTTTTGACAAAGGCAGAAGAAGAGCAGTGTTTGAGATATTGGGTTGCTTACAATGGATTTCTAGAAGCACAAGGATCACCTGAGCTCCCTTATAAATTTTCCTCTCTCCATGAACAAAGTACAAGGCCAAATTCAGATTCGGACTAGTGGAGATTGTTGCATAGGGACATGCAACAGGACAGTTGGGGGGAGATGTTGGGCCCATAAATGACCCCTTTTTTACCACACTCACTCACTATACTCTTTTTGTCTTATCTTATCCCATTTTTATGCATCAAACAAATTTTTTCCCTTCATTGGAGCCCCGATTCCTCATAGGTATGATTACTTATTGTTTTATCTTATTAATACTTATGATTGTAATAAATAGGGCTTTACCTCTTGAGTTATGCTAGTAATTTGAGATTTTATGAAGAATGCTCAAGACGTGAAGGATACAGGTGCATCAGGTCAAGTGGTTTCTAGAAGAGACAAACATCTATTGCCAGCTGTGCCCACGGATTCCATCTTTGCAGGTGGAACATAGTCAAAGATCCTCATTTTATGCAAGCTGCAACAGACTCAGCCTCAACAGCGCGCCATTATTCAAGGGTAGCTGCAATCGATGGAGTAATTCTTCATTGGGTTATGTTATTTCATTATTAGATCATGCAACATATTTCCTATATTCCTTGCTTCTGTTTCACCCACAGCTGTAACAATGCATTATAATAGGGAATCCTGAACATCGTAGATCTTCATGGTTACCCGATATTAGTGAGTAGAAGTTATGAAGATTGATGTATAAATATTAGGAATTATTCAAAGCCAAGGGTTGGAAAATAATTAATCGTATTGTATAAGTTGTGACAGAGACTATACTTCCATTCCATCATCTAATATAAGGAGCAGGATTCTTCTGATTTATGTGTTCTAACCTATGTTAGTCTTCGGCTTCTTTGTCCGAAGGTTAGGCTTGCCTTCCAATAGAGATTGCCGAGTTAACTAGGTATTTATCTTTTCTACCGTGTGGTGTGGATGTTACAGTAGATGTATTCTTTTATAACAACTGCAACAGTAATGATTCATTGTGTGTTCCCTCAATTGATCAGTTATTGAATTTCCTGTAAAATGCAGCAGAGTGGTATGACAGTCAATTGTGTAGGTTAATTTTCCTTATGCACTTGTGTGATAGCTGTAACAGCCAAGCTCATCCCTAGTTTCTTTCAATTATTTTCTTCCTTGAGTTTCGCTAATTCAGTTCATTTACAGTTACAATTGTTGAGTTAAATTTCTTCATTTCTGATTCCTAGATTAAGTTGGATTGAGATAGTTACAATGGATCTTCATATGGCCTGGTAAATTAGGATTTAACTTTATGCAAAAGTAAGTCTAGATGTTTATTTCCTAAATCTTTTATTCCTAGATCAAAGTTGTAGAAAAGTAATCATTCTTAGGAAGTTAAATTAGATTAAGTTAATCATGGGAAGAGTTGGGATGAACAGATAGGTAGGATAGTTTATTCAACAACGCCAGCTACTTAGTGTTTAAGCACATACAGTGTAAATTATTTTTGCAATAAGAAGACTTTCCTGGGTTGACAATTTATATTGAACATTCTGTATGTTGGCTTTAATTAACTTGCATATAGAGTGCCCAACAATAGTAAAGTATATGTGTAGGAAATCTCTCCCTAAGAAGACACAAAATCTCTAGAAATCCCAATAAGCTATTCCTAAATCAAACAATAATATATTTGAAACTCTTGAAACTCTTGAAACTCTTGAAACTTTGGAATATTTAAAGAATTAAAATGAGGAGATTGAGAAATCAACTAAAGTATTTGAAGCTAGAATACATGAAGCTCTTGAAGGTGGTGTAGATACATCTAAAATTTTAGAAGAGGCAGAGGATGCTAATGTTTTAGATGAGACACTCTAAGAATTCCTTGCATTAGAAGAGAGTGCTCCTTCAACATCTTCAAATCTCCCTTCTTATGCTAGAGATTGAATAATTTTCCTCATCCCTCTCCTCCTCTCACTAGGGAAGGAAATTAAATGGAGATCCCAAAGAAAAATAACCTAAAGCAAATATGTTGTTAGGAAATCAATTCATCTTGGATTCACCTCATTTAAAGGGGAGAAATTCATTCATCCTAATCTATAAATCATGTACTTATTATGCATTTTGCTTTGTAAGAATTTATTAATGTACTCAAGGAATTGAAATAAAAAAAGAAATTTAGGAGGAATTGTTGGTATCCTTCCTCTCATCTCAGGAATAAAATTTTGAAAGTCCCAACAAGATTGTCAAAAATTGTATCTTTTTGTTGTTTCGTTTGACCACAATATTTTTATACAAAACTCAAAAAAAATATAAAATACGTATTTATCATGTACTCTCTATTTTTTAAACTTACAAAATCTATATTAATAATTTAATTCTCACCCTGTGCAATCTTAAAAGTAACATTTCAAGAATGTTCCATCTTATTTCATTTATTTGTTAGGTTTTATTGATTGTAAGAAACACACTATTACTTTATTTAAATGTCATTCTTATAAACAACATAGATCCATCTTAAAATGGGATCTACAAAGCATCGAGAGGGATTAAATCTCTCGAGGTGCAAATCCCTTTTTACAGTGAAATGTTGAGGAAATATGCACTACAATGTTTATGGTTTTAATTTCTCAAAATTGTGTAGTTTTATATTTTAAATCTAATTTGGTACTACATGTTACTTTTATAATATTTTTCATCTTTAATAAAGGACACGTGTCATCTCTAGGATGAGCACATAAAGAGTTACACATATCCTCATACTAAGCTGTAGAATGTGCTTCTTTGATGCAATTATTTTATTATTTAATACTTCATCAATTATTGACTATATAAGAAAAATGATTCAAAATGTTTTAATCAATCAATCAATAAATTCATTATTTTATAAAATAAAGATATAAATACTTAATACATAGACTCATAAATTTAGATAACATAAACATTGGATTTATTGTGCCGAGAGGCGCTCTACAGCCCAGTATGGGGGAGATCTTGCAACGTGATGTAACGTATTAACGTTTGTAACATGTCGGAAAAAAATAATACCTAAAAATTAATAAAAAATAAAAAATTTAATTATAGGCCAAAATAAATGTCTACCAGGAAAACAAACTAATATGGGGGAGATGTTGTAATCTTCCTACTCAACAAAACAATAAAAAAAGTAAAAATTTAATTATCCCGTAAAAAAAATGTGGGTGAGGAAAAAAAACACAATATGGGGGAGATGTTGTAATGTTATTACGTAACAAAATAATAACAAATAAAAAATTGAATTATCCCCAAACAAATGTTGTCCTTGCACATGGTTTTAAAACCATGTGCAAGGCCTTCTAAACAACCCATGGTTTTACTGTACATGGTTCAGGAGGGCCTTGCACATGGTTTTACTAAACAACCCATGGTTTTATTGTACATGGTTTAGGAGGGCCTTGCAAATGGTTTTAAGACCATGTGCAAGGCTTCCTAAACAACCCATGGTTGTAGGAGGGCCTTGCATATGGGTTTAAAACCATGTATGGGGAAATGTTGTAATGTTGTTCCTAACAAAATAAAAAAAATAAAAATATCATATGTCGGCCATAAATAATATTAAATATTAATAATAAAAATATTATATGTGGACCTTAAATAAAAAGATGTGTCTTTTGGTTTGAATCAAATCAATGGTTATATATAGGACACACCAAAGTTGATAGTTCATTGAGTGCAATACCTAAAAATAGGTTTGCACCTCGAGATATTTGATCCCTCTTGGGGATTGATAGAGCCTAAGATTTGGATCTACGCTGGTAATTTATACATTCGAGATCTCAACAAGGACTATGTGGCTAGGGTTTCCCTAGCCATTACTCTACAATTGCTTGAAAATATCTAATCCAAGCTTGACCTGCTTGATATTACATCTAGAATGTTTTCTCTTTAAAATTTGGAGTGGAATTTGATTTCGCTTGATTGTAGAGGAACCGAGTTTCCTAGATACAACTCTATGCATGGGACATTTAATTTTGTTGTCTTCACTTAAAACAACATTGTTTGCAGGTTTCTAGAGGAATTGTTATTAAGAGGGCATGATTTCACCCCTACAAGTTTCAATAGTAGCTAGTTTTTTAAAGTATCCAACTAATCTATACCAAGTTTAAGAATGACTAGTAAGTTCTCTAAACTATGCTAAATGAGCTAGTTTGATTAAGAGAAGATTTATTGAGTGCTTGGAGATAGTTCGTCAATTGAAGTTATTTACTCCAAATCTTAGGAAAAAATCCTTGTTTGTGTATGCTTGTTCTTTGGTAAAAAAATTTTATTGGGTTGTGGCCAAGCCCATGAGCTATGGAGTTATGGATAAAAAAGCATTGGATCACCAAGATTAAAGAAGACATTATTTCCTTGACTTATGGGAAGAGATTCTTTACTTTCATCTTTTCTTTTCTTGTTAAAGGAGACATTATTTCCTTCACTTATGGGAAGAGATTCTTTACTTTCATCTTTTCTTTTCTTGTAAGGAAGATTAAGACATTATTTCTTACTATGTACCCCATTCAATTGGTTCCAAAGGAATTTTTTGGCTTCTTGGTTTCTTGATTTAATCTGGAAGAGGAGATAACGACCATCGTAGTGTGGATAAGGTTTCCTCATCTCCAGTTGAGTTTTAGGAATGGAATATCTCTTAAAGATTCTATTGGGGATAAGCTAGGTCGATACATATATTTTGAAGAACCAAAGGGAAGCTCATTTTCTTGCGCTCAAATATGCGTGGAAGTGAAATTGGATAAAGGCCTTCTTGAGGCTTTGCAAATCTCTATGGATGGATGATGCTATTATAAACCATTGATTTATGAGCAAATCCATTTCAAATGTATCTTTTTCCATGGGTATGGGAACTTTGCCAAAAATTTCCCAAAGGTTGAAAAGATTCACCCTTATTAGCTTTCAAATCCTTGAAAAAAATCAAAGAAAAACACTTTCAAGATAGTAAAGTATATGTGTAAGGAATCTGTCCCCAAGAAGACACAAAATCTCTAGAAGTCCCAATAAGATATTCCTAAACAAAACAATAATATATTTAAATCTCTTGAAACTTTGGAAGATTTAAAGAATAAAAATGAGGAGATTGAGAAATCAACTAAAGATGTTGAAGCTTGAATAAAGGAAGTTATTAAAGATGGTGTTGATACATCTAAAATTTTAGAAGAGCCAGAGGCTTCTAATGTTTCAGATGAAACTTGCTAGTCATTAATCCTTGTATTGGAAAAGGCTCCTCTACCTTTTCAAATCCCCCTTGTTATGCTAGAGTTTTGAAGAAGTTTCCTCATCTCTCTCCTCCTCTCACTAGGGAAGGAAATTAAATGGAGATCCCATGTAAAAAGAACCTAAAGAAAATATGCCGTTAGACAATCAATTCGTATTGGATTCACCACATTTAAAGGGGAAAAATCCTTTTATCCTAATCTATAAATAATATACTTCTTATGCATTTTTCTTTGTAAGAATTTATTCATGTACTCAAGGAATTGAAGGAAAAAAAAATTAGGAGAAATTGTTGGCACCATTCCTCCCAGCTCAAAAGAATTTGAAAGTCCCAACAAGATTTTCAAAACTTATATCTTTTTGTTGTTTTGTTTTACCGCAATTTTCTTAATACAAAACTCTAAAAGATATATAAAATACATATTTATTATTTACTCATTATTTTTTTAAAGAATGAAAATGAGGAGATTGAGAAATCAACTAAAGATGTTGAAGCTCGAATAAAGGAAGTTATTAAAGATGGTGTTGATACATCTAAAATTTTAGAAGAGCCAAAGGCTTCTAATGTTTCAGATGAAACTTGCTAGTCGTTAATCCTTGTATTGGAAAAGGCTCCTCTACCTTTTCAAATCCCCCTTCTTATGCTAGAGTTTTGAAGAAGTTTCCTCATCTCTCTCCTCCTCTCACCAGGGAAGGAAATTAAATGGAGATCCCATGTAAAAAGAACCTAAAGCAAATATGCTGTTAGACAATCAATTCATATTGGATTCACCACATTTAAAGGGGAAAAAATCCTTTTATCCTAATCTATAAATAATATACTTCTTATGCATTTTTCTTTGTAAGAATTTATTCATGTACTCAAGGAATTGAAGGAAAAAAAAAATTTAGGAGAAATTGTTGGCATCATTCCTCCCAGCTCAAAAGAATTTGAAAGTCACAACAAGATTTTCAAAACTTATATCTTTTTGTTGTTTTGTTTTACCGCAATTTTCTTAATACAAAACTCCAAAAAAATATAAAATACATATTTATTATTTACTCATTATTTTTTTAAAGAATGAAAATGAGGAGATTGAGAAATCAACTAAAGATGTTGAAGCTCGAATAAAGGAAGTTATTAAAGATGGTGTTGATACATCTAAAATTTTAGAAGAGCCAGAGGCTTCTAATGTTTCAGATGAAACTTGCTAGTCATTAATCCTTATATTGGAAAAGGCTCCTCTACCTTTTCAAATCCCCCTTCTTATGCTAGAGTTTTGAAGAAGTTTCCTCATCTCTCTCCTCCTCTCACCAGGGAAGGAAATTAAATGGAGATCCCATGTAAAAAGAACCTGAAGCAAATATGCTGTTAGACAATCAATTCGTATTGGATTCACCACATTTAAAGGGGAAAAAAATCCTTTTATCCTAATCTATAAATAATATACTTCTTATGCATTTTTCTTTGTAAGAATTTATTCATGTACTCAAGGAATTGAAGGAAAAAAATAAATTTAGGAAAAATTGTTGGCATCATTCCTCCCAGCTCAAAAGAATTTGAAAGTCCCAACAAGATTTTCAAAACTTATATCTTTTTGTTGTTTTGTTTTACCGCAATTTTCTTAATACAAAACTCTAAAAAATATATAAAATACATATTTATTATTTACTCATTA
Organism: Pseudotsuga menziesii; assembly: GCA_001517045.1. Classification (NCBI taxonomy): domain Eukaryota; kingdom Viridiplantae; phylum Streptophyta; class Pinopsida; order Pinales; family Pinaceae; genus Pseudotsuga; species Pseudotsuga menziesii. The sequence goes on along the minus strand of LPNX010980652.1, from coordinate 23,290 downwards.
TTTTTTTAAACTTACAAAAACTATATTACTACTTTAGTTCTCACCCTATGCAATCTTAAAAATAGTGTTTCAAGAATATTCCATCTTATTTCATTTATTTGTAAGGTTTTATTGATTGTAAAAAACATACTATTACTTTATTGAAATGTCATCTTGATGTTCATCTTGTTGAACATCAAGATGAACAACATACGTAGATTTCTTATGTCTTAGTGAATGGAGGCACATACTTAATTTGAATGTAAGAAAGAATCAGTCAAGCTCTATATATTTCTAATAAGATCTAGAATAGGATTGGGAAAGAGGTTTCCCAAGTGAGACAATGGTTGTAAATGTGTAAGATATCCTAAGGGAGAAAGTATGAAATTGGTAATATTTTATTATTCGTAGAAAGGCCAGGGACCTATTGATTATGAACTTAAAATAAGATTTAGAATAGGATTGGGAAAGGGTTTCCCAAGAGCGACAATGGTTTGAAATATTACCAATTTTTTATCCACCTTAATTTAATTAATAAAATCTAATTAATAAAATCTATTTTTTTTAAATAGTGCACCTCTAAAACGTAAATGAATATTGCCAAAATCAATATTGACATAACCTTCTTTTTTTTAAATGAGAAAGAGTGTATTATATATATAAAAGATGGAACCAACCAAAGATTGTAGATAGTATAATATTGCGCTGCTAAGTATCTGTGCTTGTTATCCCATCCCCAAACTGAATTAAAAAGGATTGGACAAGAGGACATAATGATTTTCTTTATTTACATGTATTACAATATTGAGAGTGTTATATATGCTCACATATTTACATAATAGGAAAATACATTTACATATCATAACCTAGAAAAAATACAAAGTACAACAACTTGTTCTTGAATCCTAAGCATGCCTATCTACCAATTGAATTAGGAGGTGCACATATTCTTCCTCCATTGGCTTCAATCTAAATATCGAGGTGGAATGGAAATGCCCACACTGGTTTGTCTTCAACAACTTGTCCATGTCAAATTTGAGGGCCATTAACTCAACTACCTTTCTCCTGAAGAGTACTCTCGATATCTTTCATTCTCGAATCCAACATTGAGTAAGAGTAGGCGACATGCCTCATGGTTTCTAGCTACCAAGTCATGTTGTCAAAGATATATCTAAGAATACACTTAAAGTCACTAAGATCATTATAGACCAAGTTAATTATGTCTTTGTAAAATGACATTTACAAAAAAAATCTCTCTGTAAACATTCACAAAGACTTCCCTTTCATTTATTTGAATTCTGTGACCCACTATTTGATTGTTTGAATTTTGCTTCCTTAGTCTTGTAACATCTGGCTTTACGTAGAGGAATATGGCTTTGTGTTCACTAAAAAGAGGGGATAAATACAACTTCCAAGTTTCAAAGGATTCTGTTATCTCACTAGTTAGCATATGGGGGCTTCCCTCACTCACCAATTCCTTCGAGAGATCTATACCTAGTACATATTCCTCATAATGGCAATAAAATCCCTCAACCACCTTCCTCCCCATCTCAACTAGGTCGCCCATCAATTCCCACCCGTGGAGCATAAATGCTTTGGTCCTCATGTGTGTTGGGGGTTTAATCATTCTCCAAGTTATTGTACCATGCATGTCTCATCCTATCAACACGTTCAATGCCCATGGAGCGATAGACCCTCATACCACCTTCTTTCCCACTAGTAATATTGACCTAACCTTAAATCATTATGTGATGAACTAATTCATAAAAAATTATACAAAAGATGCTGAGGATTAATAATATTCCCTATATTAAATGTCCTATGCCTAATACAATAAGATGCACATTTATAATGTTTTACCTTGGATATCTCAACAAGGAGTATGCAGGTAGGGTTTCCCTAGCCATCACTCTACAATTGCTTGAAAATATCTTATCCAACCTTGACCTACTTGATATTGCATCTAGAATGTTCTCTCTTTCATATTTGGAGTGGAATTTGATTTCTCTTCATTGATTTTGTAGAGAAATCATGTTTCCTAGAAACAACTCTATGCATAGGACATTTAATTTTGTTGTCTTTTCTTAAAACAAGGTCGTTTGCAGGTTGATAGAGGAATTGTTATTAAGCATGATTTCGCCCCTATAAGTTTCAATGCAAGTTTCCAACTGATTTAGACCAAGTTTATGAATGACTAGTAAGTTCTCTAAACTATGCTAAAAGAGCTAGTTTGATTAGGAGAAGATTTACTGAGTTCTATGAGATAGTTTGTTAGTAGAAGTTATTTACTTTAGATCATAGGAAAAAAACCTCGTTTATGTATTCTTTCTCTTTGGTCAAAATTTTTATTGGGTTATGGAAAAGCCCACGAGTTGTGGAGTCATGGATAGAAAAGCATTGGATCACTAAGATTAAAGGAGAGGTTATTTCCTTTGCTTATGGGAAGAGATTCTTTACTTTCAGATATTTTCTTGTAAGGAAGATCAAGACCTTATTTCTCACTATGGACCCTATTCAATGGGATCCAAAGGGATTTTTCGGGATCTTGGTATCTTGATTTTAATCTAGAAAAGGAGATAACAACCACTGTAGTGTGGATAAGGTTGAATCTCTATTAGATTTGCTATTGGGGATAAGCTAGGTCGATACATAGATTGTGAAGAACCAAAGGGAAACGTTTTTTCTTGTGCTTGAATATGTGTGGAAGTGAAATTGGATAAAGGCCTCCTTGAGGCTTTGCAAATCTCTATGGATGGATGGTGTTATCATTAAGCATTGGTTTATGAACAAATCCATTTCAAATGTATATCCTTCCATTGGTATGGGAGCTTTGCCAAAAAATTCCCAAAGGTTGAAAAGACTCACCCTTCTTAGCTTTCAAATCCTCGCTCAAATCCTTGCAAAGAATCAAAGAAAAATACTTTCAAGATAGTAAAGTATATATGTAGGAAATCTCGCCCCAAGAAGACACAAAATATCTAGAAATTCCAAGAAGATATTCCTAAATCAAACAATCATATATTTGAAGCTCTTGAAACTTTGGAAGATTTAAAGAATGAAAATGAGGAGATTGAGAAATCAACTAAGGTTGTTGAAGCTCGAATACAAGAAGATCTTGAAGGTGGTGTAGATACATCTAATATTTTAGAAGAGCCGAAGACTACTAATGTTTGAGACGAGACTTAGAAGAGGCTCCTTCAACATCTTCAAATCCTCCTTCTTATGCTAAAGCTTTGAAGAATCTTCTTCATCTCTCTCCTTTCACTAGGGAAGAAAATTAAATAAAGATCCATGAAAAAAAAAACCTGAAACAAATATGTTGTTTGGCAATCAATTCATCTTGGATTCACCTCATTTAAGGGGGAGAAAATTCGTTCATCCTCATCTATAAATCATGTACTTCGTATGCATTTTGCTTTGTAAGAATTTATTCATGTATTGACGGAATGGAAGGAAAAAAGGAATTTAGGAGGAATTGTTGGCATCCTTTCTCTCAGCTCGAAGAAAGTTTTTACAGTCCCAACAAAATTGTTAAATTTTTACTATTTTTTAATTCTTATTATAAGAAATATACATATTTTTATTACTTGTTAATATATTAATATAAAAGTTGGAAGTGTTCCTTTACTTTGGAAGGTTAAAGAAGTCGGAAAAGAATATGATTAGAAGATATGATGTATCATGAGTTAGCCATGAGGCGTATCAATTGCTAATTGGTGTTTGTGGGATTTGCTTTTTACAAGGTCTTATGCTCAAACCTCATGGTAAGATAGGAGGTGCTTAAACCTCATGATAAGATATGATAAGATATGAGATGTATAAGATATGAGATGGGATAGATGGAACTGCCTCAAAGTTTGATAAAAATCCGGTTTCCATGAGCACATTGTTATCTTAAGCGTAAACCGAAACGCAATTGATTTGGTTGTCTTTTATCCAAGCGTAAACCGGAAGGCAATTACGGAGAACTAAGCGCATTGAAGTGACTTCAGTGGTGCATGGGGCGAGTCCGGGACCCGGGTGACAATTTCTTCCCTAAGATAGCAACGTCGAAGTCTCTATCGTCCTCCCAAGCCTGTGAGCTGTCCGTATTGACTTGGCTTTACCATGGCCGGGGAGAGGGGGCGAAGAAATCGACTTGTATGAGGTAGAGAGGCGAAGGGGCCTAAGCATGGTTGGAATTTCATTTTATAGCTATCCTCCAAACCAAATTTTTTTGACTTTTTGAATGTTTATCTTTTCTGTCACACAACTCTGAAAAAACTAGTTTTCATTAATGAAGTTTTATTTGAAGTTTTATTAAAAATATAAACACTTTACAGGGTTGAATTTGCATTTTTTCCTCAGAAGGCCTTGGGTTTGCCTTTTTTTCCCAAAAACAACACCTCGTTCTATTTTTCTGTTTCTAACCACACAAAACCAATAGAAACAACTCATCAACTTTAGATCATACCATGAGAGAACACAACATATCTCATAAATACATAAAACTCTATCCTTGAACAATACACTGATCAAAATTATATTTTATTACCGTCAGATCTCAGAGTAGATATGATGTATACCATTTTCCTTTATGGTTGCTTCCAAAGAGTTGAGTATGAAGTTGTACAATACTAATTTAAACTTGGGATGTGCGGCTGGCTTTTCTTCCTATTGGATCGCTGTTGTAAATGGATGGCTCAGCAGTGGGACTGTGTGAATTTGAGTTCTAGGTTTAGTACTAGATTCAAGTCTATTTCTGTCCATCATCCTTAAACCTGTTATGGGCAGAGAAGTTAATTTCTTCATTAACTATTGGGCCTTTCCATGACAGCTTGAGCACTTCAATAGTAAATTCACATAAAAACCAAAGCAGTGTATTAAGACTTTCCATGGTAAAGTGAGTACTTCAATAGTAAATTCACATAAAAAAACCAAAATTTACAAAAATTGTTAAGCTAAAAAATACTTTTCAATTACTTAATTAGAAACGATTTCATAAAAATTTTAGTTGTATTTGACGAGCAAAATGCACATATTGCCCATCGAAATCCAATCCTGGGCCCAGAAATCGACTTGGCCAAGAGTCTCATGTTCGTATTGACTTGTCGATTTCTGCGTGACTTTACTTGTCGATTTCTTGGGCAGAGGGGCCAAGAAATCGACTTTACTGGGGCAACTAGGCCAAGAAATCCTGGAGAAAATCGCAATCGGAGTATTCAGAGTCTATCGTCGCCCTTATTGACTGGACTTTACTGGGGGCGAAGAACGCGGAATTTTGTGGAAAAGAACAAAGAATAAAGTTTGAATAAAGACGAATTCTCTATAAAACGTAAACAGTTGCGCAAAGCGAAGAACACAGAACTCAGAGGCTTTGAAGGATTTTGTAGTCGGAGAGAGAGAAATGGATGCTTCTGTGCTTCATAGCAGCACCTGTTAATTCCCATTCTTATCACCACGAAGATGATCTCATTAGTTCACACACTGATGGTTTATACCTGAATTCGTTTCCATGACGTTCTGGTGCTGAATTCCCATTATCATCAATGGACAGTGACACTCATGATGAAAGGGACCTCGATGAGAATTCCGAGAAGATATGCTCGTCATGGTATGGGATCAGCTGCACAAAACAAACCAAAAGAGTGGTCGCCATAGACCTTGAGGATGAAGGTATGGAAGGCACCCTTTCCCCGTCTATAAGCAACCTGTCATTATTGCAGTCTTTGTCTCTGTTAGGAAATTTCTCAGGTTGTATACCAGGAGAGTTGGGTAATTTGACACGCCTCACATACCTATCGATTTCTAGCAATTCTATTTTGGGTTCTATTCCGTCTAAAATATTCAGGCTGCCCCTCGAATATCTTTCTCTTGATGTTAACTTAAGTATACCTAAAGCCATTGCTAATTTGACGTTCTTGACCCACTTAAAGATATCCGAAAATAGTGAAGCTAACATACCCAAGACATTGCCAAGTAGAAATAACCTCACTTGCAACATATTTAAAGTCATTTCCAATTTCTGTGAAGTATCCTACATAGATTTTTCGTCAAACATGCTCATGTGTAGTGATAGTGATCTTATAAGGTTTGCCAATTTTAATTAGTTGACTCAACAGTGTTTAAAGCAGCACGACCAGCATTCGAAGCAGCCGAACCAAGATCATTCCCATCATAAGTTGAAGGAGCATTATTCCCAGGATCCATTCATCCACATAAGAAGAAGTAATGAGTATAAGGAAGGAGTTAAAGGAGTCATTCGCATCAACATTGAACACGTTCATTCATACAAGTTCATTCCATTTGCATCAGCATTGGAAAACGGGATTCCCATCATCAAACATGGTTATTTGGACACGGTTATTCCCGTTTTATTCCCCCATATGGAGGATAATTTTTGCACAACCGGCTCTAAACAATGATCTGCTGTCTAGGGTAGGTGTGTAACGTATTTCCCTTATTTATAACAACGGGTGGTCAATTGCTACTCACTTATATTTTTCTAAGAACACACTCATTAATTGCATCCATGTTGAATTTGTCAATTTGGCTAGGTTAACCTCTCTAGATCTTTCTAGAAGTGAACTCACCGGTAGTATCCTTATATCCCTTTTCAATTTAACTCACTTGACTTCCCTAGATCTTTCTCAAAATAAGCTTACTGGTAGCATCCCTATAGCCCTTGCCAATTTGATTTGGTTGATCTCCGTAGAACTTTCTCTAAACAATCTCATCGATGACATCCCTGCAGCCCTTGCGAATTTGACTCAGTTGACCAACTTAGATATTTCTATAAACAAGCTCACTGGTAGCATCCCGATATCCCTTGCCAGTTTGACTCGATTAACCTTCCTAAATCTTAATGAAAACAAACTCACTAATAGCATCCCTGTAGCCCTTGCCAATTTGACTCATTTGATCACCTTGAATCTTTCTAAAAACAAGCTCACTAGTAGCATCCCTGAAGCTATTACCAATCTAACGAAGCTTACGAATCTTTACCTCTCAAACAACAATCTTATGGGAATAATTCCCAAAGCCATAGGAAAGCTCCATTCATTGTATGAGTTACAATTGGACTCAAATAATTTAACTGGTTGTATTCCATATAGCATAGGTCATCTAAAGGATCTTGGCACACTAAACATATATAATAATAGCTTTTCTGGGAGTATTCCTGATAGTATTAATGGTTTGGTTTCACTTAGAGTATTAGATCTGTCAAAAAATAATTTGGAGGGATCGATTCCTAATGGCATTGGTAATTTGACTACCATGACAGTGTTTTCTGCATATTCTAATAACTTTTCTGGGGCATTGCCAACATCTTTGGCCAATTGTACCCAGCTTGTGCTATTGGATTTAAACACAAATGGATTGACAGGGGAGCTTCCTCAATACTTCTCATATTTTCATAACTTGAGAGCCTTACTCATTGGTTATAATAATCTACATGGTTGTATTCCTCAATACATCACAAATCTCACTAGTTTGCAGATGTTGGATTTATCCAACAACAAATTCAATGGAAGCATACCAACTCATCTTGAGAGACTCTCCGGATTCTCAAATGTGTTGAATAATAAGGGATCAGATGGCGGAATAGAAATTGAGCAGAAAAGACCTATGTATACTTTGGCAATTGAGATGAAAGGACATGAGTATACTTTGTCATATTTGTTGGAAACAAACATTATACTTGATTTATCTTGTAATAATCTTACAGGCGGGATCCCTGCAAGCATAGGAAGCATGAGTCACTTGCGGTTGTTGAATTTATCTTGGAATCAATTAGAAGGGAAAATACCTGCATCTCTTGGTGGGATATCTACTTTGGAGCAGCTAGACTTAGCGAATAATAATCTGAGTGGATCGATTCCTAAAGAGCTCTCTAAACTATATGGGTTGAGCATTCTGGATGTTTCATCAAACAACCTCTGCGGCCGAATTCCAACAGGGACACAATTTTCCACTTTCAATGCAACTTCATTTCAAAAGAATAAGTGCTTGCGAGGTTGTCCTTTAGATTCATGCAATGAAAATGAAAGACCATCTAGAAAAGGCATTGATAGTGCTAGTATGGGTAGTAAAGTAAGCGTGGGATGGCTTAGTAGTGTGAATGAAAAAATGTCATTAGTAGCATTGGGAATGGGAACAGGGATTGGATTTGGGGGAGTCATTGGTGTCTTTATGTTATGGGAGAGAGCTAGACAATGGATGATGCCCCCAAACACGCTGAAACCTTTTTTGGGGGTATACCGATTCCCTACATAGTCACATCCTCCTAATCCCAAAGGTTTCACTCCATTATGTCAAAAAATAATACATGTAATGAATAAATAAATTTTATCATCTCCGAAATAATGTTGATGCAATGGAAAAAGAAAAACAACACAATGTTATTATGGACATGGAAATATTAAAAATTAGTCGGTAATCATATATTAATACTTTAATTTACAATATATTTATCAAGGATTAAAATTTATATTATATTTTTTAACAAAATCTATGATACACTAAAATGATGTTGGTAATATATATATTTCATTGAAGGTTTGACCAAAAATACATCTATTCAAGCAATACGAGTAATATATAGTCAAATTCGACTCACAAGGAGCAAGTGTCACAAAGTGATATTTTAACATGGGTGTGGGGGACAACAACATTCCTCCCAACCACCCAATCTACACTCAATTGACATTTATATATATTTGAAATATATCTATGCACTATTTTTACTTTTACTTTTATCAGAGAAAATTCCATCAAAAATATTTTCCTTGTATTAATTAATGGTTTGAGCTTATTATCTCTCTCGGCAAGTATATTGTAATCGATACATCGTTGACCCTATATTACTCACGCATTTGACCAAAAGTTTATCAATCTCCTCTAATGTTAAACATTATAATGAAAAAAAATATTTTTAAGACATTTAAATTATGATGATCACACATCTAATTAGATGATACAATAAGGATTTTATTACGTAATCATTGCAAATTATCAATCATCTTTAATATGAACATTCTTTTTGACACGGAAAAACAACTTTTTTACATTATAGAAAAGTTGCATCAGCATATACATAAAAAAACTAGAGAAGTAATACCACCTCCAATTCCAATAGACTTCAAAAATAACTTACTCCTCTACTAATATCCACCTTTTGATCTTTAAAAAACACTAAACTTTCAATGTGTCCTAATTACACACAAGATAAAAGAAACAATTTATTCAAAGACTTCACCTAACACATAATACCTTCTTTACAAAATTAGGACTATTATCAAACATCAGCCAATACATCTTAAACTGCCATAATTCTACAAAAATTCATCAAAAGAAATACAACCATCCATAACTCCTACGACTTTCTTTGATAGATAATCCGCTCCCCCATTGAACTCTGTGTAGATATGTTTGAACGAAATATGTTCAAACTCATCTATTTAATTTCTGACTCTTTGAACCCAATGATCAAAATATAAGGAACAAAGAGAGATGTCTCCAGTAGCCCAGTCAATGATCAGTTGGAGTCCCCAACAATCAAGGTAGAGTCTAACTTCTTTTTTTCCAAACCAGAGTAATCCCCACAACGCAAAGAGTTCCACTCTTGTATTTGTGCCATAACCTTCTCTCATCCAAATATTTATAACATGGTTTGAATTTATTCTCATCAACATTCTTGCTCCACATATGCCTTTCTACTCTGCTCCATAGCCCATCATCTTATTTGAATTCAAAACTGGAAATAGTGCCCTTATATTACATATATTTTCTTTATTTATGGAACATTCAAGAAAATAAGACTTTACTCTTATGCTGACAAGACCAACATTGGACTGAATATCCTGGAAAATCCCATCGTTCTGGGGTTTCCAAACTTCAAATAAAACAAAAAAGTGTAGATTATACGGATTTCTCTGTACACTACACCAATTCCTCAAATTTTCTTCTAAGGAAGTATAGTCCCAACAAAAATGAAATGAAAAACTCTTTGTTAATTCTTCCCAAAGCTGTTGAAAGAACAAACAATTTCCAAATATATGATCAATCGATTCCATTTCAAATTTACAAAGAATACACCTTCTAGGTCCTTTAAATCCTCGCTTCTGTAACATATCCAAGGTTAAAATATTTTATGCTCACACAACCACATAAAATATTTGATTTTTAATGGAGGCAATCCCTTCTAGATCAACTTTGTCCACCATGTCGAGTTGTAGACCTTTTTTGTATCAATAATCAAACTAAATGCCAATTTTGCATTAACTGAACCTTCCTTCTTATTATAGTTCCAAACAACTTTATCTGTTGTGTCATTCAACATAATACCTTCCTGATACAACCTGCTAACAAAATTATCCCATGTAACACCCTGGTTTTGACCCCATGGTATTAAAATTGTACACGATGTATATATTGTATTTGAATCATGGCGAGGAGCTCAGGGCCAAGGCCCTACCATTGATTTGGTGTTTTGTGTATCGGTGATCAAGGTTGATGCCGATGGTTATAGTGCTAAGTCAGGAACAATATATTTTGATATATCATGTAAATATGAAATTTAATAAAATACCACAACTAGCTATGTACTGCAACATGAAAGATATGTAGGAATGATTTCACAAGGAATAGGGAGGGGAGTTAGTCAAACTCCTGAGCCAATAGGTGAAACCAGATGTCAATGGGGAAACCCATGAACCCTCAGCTACTTTTTGTCCTCTATCCTCAATCATTCAATTCTTCTAGAAGTTGTTTGAGGCATTTAATGCCTTGGGAAAAGCAAGGCATGGCAGTCGGATTTCGTGTCTGAGCAAGCCTGCAAGTCTCTAGTTTGGAGAAGTTTTGTTCTTGCTTCTGAATCAAGCAATCATGGGGATGTGTTCCTATTCCATAATCCCTGGTCTCGCTAAACATCTTGGTCATTCTTCCTGTCTGTGGGCGGATTGATGATTTCTCATTTTGGAGATGCATATTGTGGTTGTTCACTATCTTGAGTCGTGGACAAGTGCTTCCGCAACGATTTTCTATGTGACAGTGTGGTATGGAACCCTGGTCTCCTGTGTGCAAGTAAAACCTTGTTTCTCCTGTGTTACAGAGTGGTATGCAAACCATGTTGTCTGTGTTACAGAGTGGATCCCTGTGTTGTTGTGTCTCCCCGTGGTTTGTTGTTATATGTGCCCTGGTTTGGGTCTGAAGTGTATGCAAGACTTAGGAGTGGAAGAGATTCTGAATGGGCTTAATAAACCTAGTGTAGAGAGGAACCTCACAAAAAGATAAGAGTGTTTGGAAAATATTATATGCACACCCTGAAGAGCACTGGAAGGGAAGGCATAGCCCGAGGGACTATGTATTAGAGAAGGCGATGCTTCCTTGTGTTGGGTGTGTAGGTATTGTGGATGGCAGGCCAGATAGATCTTGTGGAGGTGTCCCTAGCTCTTGAATGATCCACTAGCTTATCCATTATTCACTTCCACTGCCTTAGCATCCTGTGAAACCCAAAGTAGATTGGCTTGGTTGACAGCCTATGAAACCCAATTGTATATTGGCTTGGTTGAACAGCCTGATAAACCCAACTAGTAGTTGGCTTGGCTGTGTCTTGATGTGCATTTGTCCATGTGTGATCCTTGGCGGGATAGCCTGTGAAACCCAATTGTGAATGTTGGCTTGGCTAAGTAGCCTGTGAAACCCAACAGTGAGATGGATTGGTTGAGTATCCTGTGAAACCCATCTGTTGGCTTGGTTGGTCCTTAATGTGAATATTGGCTTGACTATGTGCAGTCTGATAAAACCAAATGTTGTTGGCTTGGTTGAGTAGCCTCTGAAACCCAACAATGTTTTGGCTTGTTTCCTACAGCCTGTTAAACCCAGGAGTGTTTTGGTTTGTTTCCTACAACTTGATAAACCCAATTGTATATGGTATTGGCTGGACAGTCTGATAAACCCAAATGTGAATGCTAGCTTGATTGAGTAGCCTCTGAAACCCAACAGTAAGATGGCTTGGTTGAGTAGCCTGTGAAACCCATTAGTCAGCTTGACTGTGTGTTATGTTCTGGCTATGTGCGAGTCTGTTGTTCCCTCATTCCTTGTGGAAATCATGCCCAAATCGGGGGTGGTAGTGGTGTTGAGAGATTAATGAACACACTGTCCTATGGTTGGGTGGAAGGTTGCAGTGACATAGCTTGTTGCGGGACAGGTTCATCTTCAAGATAAGTATTCTCTATTGTGTTTGCAATGTATTTGCTTATGAATATTCACGTCCCCTTCTTTTGCAAAGAAGTGATAGAATGTGCAACCTTGGAGAATCCTTCAATGAACCTTCTGTAGTATCCTGCAAGTCCCATAAATGATATTACATATGTCACATTTCTTGGGGTTGGCCAATTCATAATGGCCTCAATCTTCTTAGAAGTCACATTTGCTCAACTTTGCATACAACTTATGCTCCCTTAGAAATTTAAGTGCCAGTCTCAAATGTTCTTCATGCTCTTCTTCATTCTTAGAATAAATAAGAATGTCATCAAGGAAAACAAGAACAAACTTGTCCAGATACATGCTAAAAACGCGATTCATGAGGCACATGAATGTAGCTGGTGCATTTGTGAGACCAAATGGTACCACTACAAACTCATAGTGTCGATACCTAGTTCTGAAGGATTTCTTATGAATATCTTCATCCTTTATCCTTACCTAATGGTAACCAGACCACAAGTCAATCTTGTAAAATACCTTTTCTCCTCTCATTTGATCGAAAAGGTCATCAATTCGAGGTAGAGTGCATTTATTCTTCAAAGTAACCTTGTTTAACTGTCTGTAGTCAATACACAACCTGAGTGTACCATCTTTCATTTTCAAAAATAGAACCGGTGCACCCCAAGGGGACACATTACTTGGCATGATATACTTCTTCTTAAAAAACTCTTGTAGCTGCATCTTTAGGTCTAGCAATTCTGGTGTGCTCATCCTGTAGGGTGTCCTGGAAACTAGTGCTTCTTCTGAAACACGTTCATTTGTAAAATCAATGTCCCTTTTTAGAGGAAGTCCTGGAACCACATTAGGGAAAACATCCCTAAATTCCTGCAATACATGAAAGTCCTCCAATCTAGGAGTTTCATTTTTTGCTACCTCCAAAACATGGGATGCATACAGTCTGCAACCTTTATTACAGAACTTCTTTTGCTGCATTGCTGAAATCTTCCTAACAGAGATCACCTTTGGAATGGCTCTTACAACCCTTGTTTTTCCTTCTTCATCCAAGCACTCAAAATTCTTATTGTAACAATCAAGCTTAACTATGTGTGCTTCCAACCAATCCATTCCAATGAGAATATCATAGGAACCAAGTGGCAGAACATTCTGCATAAGTGGCTAACCCATCCATGACCAACAGATATCTTTGTACCATTTCACTAACTTTTCTCTTAGTTCCAGTGGCTAATTGAACTAACCATGATTTGCTATGCTTTAACTTCTTAAAAGCACAAATCTCAACAACTCTCAGAGTAATATAACTGTGAGTAGATCCAGGGTCAATCACTGACATAAACAGATTGCTCAACAATATTACCTTCAACTTCAACCAAAGTTGATTGCTGATCTTCCTGGAGGTTCTCTAGTGTTGCATAATCCTAGGGACAGTCCTTGCTACATGACCCACAGTTTCAACTTCTTGAATGTTGTGATCATGCCTTACATACCCATTCTCAAGTGGACATTTCCTATGCATATGGTTTCCTCCATATCCCCAACATTGGAGTGGTTCTCTGATCGCTTTTGGATCTCTTGGCATGTTTCCCATCACTCTAGTTTGCTAAGTCACAGCTTGTGATGGCTGCCTTTGCTGATTTCGGAAATGAGAAGGTCTAAAACCTTTCTTTCTTTGGTCAACATTCTCATTATTCTTGTCCTTCCACACTTTATGGTAATCAGGTTTTCCTTTGTTCTGATCATAGCAATACTTGGCCTTTCTGATAGCCTCTTCTAGAGTTCTAGGTTCATCAAAATCAATCCTCTCTTTGTAAGACTAAGGTAGACAGCTTAGAAAATGCTGAAGTTTCACTTTATCATCTCTGAAAACTATTCACTTGGCCCATCTAGGCCCAATGTTTTAACCAATGGCTCTGATACCACACTGTCATGTCCCCTCCCTCCCTGGAGGAGAAATGAAACCTCAACTGCTCTGACATACTACAATGTCCATGAACCCGGTGCCCATACACCTGACTGATATGCACAATAATTTAAAACTTCTCTTTACTATTTCTTTAACATAGTCATGCGTCATGTAACATCCTTTAACCTTCACTCTTGGAAACCACTGTAATAGTCATTCCTCCCTTGAAAGATCCATTATGTGACCAGGAAAACCTTTTCTGCATTGAACCTGTCATTTCTGCACTCCCCTTTTCGCCTTCCGCTATGGAATTTGGGAACTGGAAACATAATGTGCGACGGAGTCATTCAACCTCTTTCCGCCTTCCTCCTTCCACTGCGGATCTAAAAAATCAGAAACTCAATTATTCGATGAAATTACTTAATCACTTTCCACCTTCCTCCCTTCCGCCTTTCACTTCGGAACTCGGGAATCAAAAACTCAAGAAATTGACAAGATCATCTGGCCACTTCCCGCCTTTCGCTACAGAACTCGAGAATCAGAAAACCACCAAACGACACCTTCGTTTGTTCACCTTCTGCATTCTTCCTTTCGCCTTCCATAGGCAGACTCCAGATCATGGAAAACCAACACTTGGATTCGTTTCTCTTTCTGATTTTCGCCTCCCTCTTTCCCCCTTCCGCTGCAGCTTTGAGTGCGGAAATCTGCACTTTACCTTGGAATTTTCGGCCCTTTTCTGCCTTCGCCTTCCGCGGGCGAATTCCGGGGTGCGGAAAACCAATATTCTGCCTTGCTCTTTTCCTTTGTTCTGCCTCCCTGCTTTCGCCTTCTGCAAGAGGATTATGGGGTGCGGAAATACTTAAGTCAGATTCCTTCTGACTCTTTAACCATGCCTTTAACCTCCAAGTACTTAAGAAAAATGCATTGAAACATACAAGTCATATATAGATGCAAATGCAGGAACATTTAATCAACAATAAAATCTACTTAATTCATTCATAAGCATTCAACATGATCAATATATTCATAAGAAAATACATTGCAGAAATAACACAACAGAGAATACTTATCTTGAATATGAAGATGTCTCGCAACTAGCTATGTCGTTGCAACATTCCACCCAACCATAGGTGTGTTCATTAATCTCTCAACACCACTGCCACCCCCGAGCTGGGCATGATTTCCACAAGGAACTAGGGAACAACAAACTCACACATAGCCAGAACATAACACATAGTCAAGCTAACAGATGGGTTTCACAGGATACTCAGCCAAGCCATCTCTCTACTGGGTTTCATAGGCTACTCAGCCAAGCCATCTCTCTACTAGGTTTCATAGGCTACTTAGCCAAGCCAGCATTCACAGTTGGGTTTATCAGACTGTCCATCCAATCCCATATACAATTGGGTTTATCAGGATGCAGGAAACAAGCCAAAATACTGCTGGTTTCACAGGATACTTAGCCAAGCTAGCAACAGTTAGGTTTATCAGACTACATATAGTCAATCCAAAATTCACATTAAGGACCAACCAAGCCAACAGATGGATTTCATAGGCTACTCAACCAAGCCATCTCACTGTTGGGTTTCACAGGCTACTCAGCCAAGCCAGCACTCATAGTTGGGTTTCACAGGTTGTCCCACCAAGGGTCACACATGGCCAAATGCAAATCAAGACAAATAAAATCCAACTACCAGTTGTGTTTATCAGGTTGCTCAGCCAAGACAAGATCTAATTGGATTTATCAGGCTACCCAGCCAAGACAATATACAATTGGGTTTCATAGCCTGTTATCCAAGCCAATATCCTTTGGGTTTCACAGGCTGATAAGGCGGTGGAAAGGAAGAATGGATAAGCTAGTTGCTCATTCAAAAGCTAAGGACACCTCCAAAAGATCTATCTAGTCTGCATCCACAATACCTACACACCCAACACAAGGAAGCATCCCCTTCTCTGCTACACAGTCCCTCGGGCTATGCCTTCCTTCTAGTGCTCTTCAAGGTGTGCATAGAACATTCACTAGCCACTCTTATATTTTTGTGAGGTTCCTCTCTACACTAGGTTTATAAATCCCATTCAACATCTCTTCCACTCCTAAGTCTTGCATACAGTTCAGACCCAAACCAGGGCACACATAACAACAAACCACAGGGAGACAAAACAACATATGTCTCCATTCTATAAAACAGACAACCAGGTTTGCATAACACTCTATAACACATGAGAAACAGGGTTTCACTTGCACATAGGAGACCATGGTTCTATACCTCACTGTCACACAGAAAATAATTATGGAGCCACTCATCCGCAACTGAGGATAGTGAGCAACCACAAAGCACGTCTCTAGAATGAACAATCATGAATCCACCCATAGATGGGAAGAATGACCAATATGTTCAATGAAACTAGGGATGATGGGACAGGAATGCATCGCCATGATTGCTTGCTTCACAAGCAAGAAAGTGGCTTCCCCCAAGCTTGCTCAGAAACGAAATATGACTGCCATGCCTTGCTTTGCCCAAGGCATTAACTACCTCAACCAACTTCTGGAAGAAAATGAATAATTGAGGATAGATGACAAAAGGGTAACTAAGAGTTTAAGGGTCCCCCCATTGACATCTGGTCTCACCCTATTGGCTCAGGAGTTTCATGAACTCCCTTCCCTATTCCTTATGAAATCATGCCCCCATCTCTTTCACGTTACATTCCATAGCTAGTTGTGGTACTTTATTAAATTACAGTTTTACATGGTGTTCCAAAAAACATATATTGTTCCTAACTTAGTGCCATAACCATCGGCATCAACCTTGATCATCGATACACAAAACACCAAATCAATGGTAGGGCCTTGGCCTTGAGCTCCTTGACCAGATTTAAATACAATATATACATCATGTACAATTTAATACCATGGGGCCAAAACCAGGGTATTACATTCCCCTCCCCCTTACATTAGCACTGTCCTCAGTGCTTTACAAAATCAAACAAAAATGGACGTGCCAATTGAATGACATATTCCAATTTCCACGTAGCCTCTTAAGGACTGTATTGCTTCCACTGCACCTTTACCTGTCCAACGGATCAATTCGGGAGCACTGTGACCTTCCTATCGAGGATGCGCAATGGCTTGGTTCGGAAGTCTCCCCCGGGTTCCACCTGAATCACATCTCAATTTATCACATGACTAGGGTCATGAACATATTACTTAAGAAAAGAAACATGAAAAACATTATGAGCTCTAGTGCTAGTAGGGAATGCAAGTCTACATCCAACTGGCCCTATTCTCTCAAGCACTTCGAACGGCCCAGAGTATCTAGGTGAAAGCTTGGGACAACTTCCAAGATTCAAGGAACTTTTCCTTGGCCTCACTCTGAGGTAAACATGATCCCCAACACTGAACTCTCTATGCACTCTATTCTTGTCTGCATAGCTCTTCTGTCTATCTTGGGATGCTTTCAATATCTTCCTGATCTTTGCAACCTCTTGCTCCATTTCCTTAAGCAATTCTGGACCAGGCACAATCTTATTCACGGGACTGTCCCAAGTCACTGGTGTCTCACACCTTCTTCCATACAAATCTTCATATGGACTCATCCCCAATAATGCTTGCTATCCATTATTATATGCAAACTCTATCGAGTGTAAGTAATCCTACCACTTGGTTGGTTTGTCCATCACATAAATGCGAATCATGTCTTCAAGCACTTGATTCACTCTCTCTCTTTGTCCATCAGTTTAAGGATGATAGCAATGATGAAGCTCAGCTTTGTACCCAAATATGCAAACAGACCCTTCCAAAAATTGGAAGTGAACTTGGTAACCCTGTCAGAAAGTATTGCCTTAGGAAAACCATGCAATATGAAAATATCCTTCATGAAGACTTTTGCAATGGCATCAGCCTTATACATGGACTTGAATGGTATAAAATGTGATGCCTTTGTCAACTTGTCCACCACAACCATGATGGAATCATGTTGTCTTGCAGTCATTGGAAATCCTGTAATAAAATCCATGGAAATAACTTCCCATTTCCATTCTAGAACTGGCAAAGGATGCAATAAACCTGCTGGGTGTTGATGCTCAGCCTTCACCTACTGACATTTTATGCACTTAGAAATGTACTCAGCAATGTCCTTTTTCATTCGTGGAAAAAAATGCTACTTTCTGGCCATAGCAATTGTCTTCTGATATACTGGGTGACCAGAATATGGAGCTTGATGGATTTCTTCCATAACAATTCTCCTCAAGTCTGCTACATTTGGAATATAAATTATGTTGTTATAAGTAAGAAGTTCATCTTCTTCCGATTTATATCCCTCATACTTCTTTTCAAGCCTTTGTTGTTGCAACTTGTCCTTTATCTACACATACATTTCATCCTCAACAGTATGATCAACAATCTGTTGTGTCAAATCTGGTTGGCAAGTACTAAGAGATGCCACATGCATTTCATGCACCTTCCCGTTGAGTGCATCAACCCCTTTATTTTCTTTTCCTTTTATGTGTTTGATCTCAAAATCAAACTCACACAAAAACTCCATCCATCTAGATTTCCTAGCATTTAATCTTGGCTGATCAAACAAGTATTTCAGACCATAGTGGTCTGTCCTTAGCTCAAACTTTCTTCCCATTAAGTAATGCATCCACATCTTGAGAGAATGTACTATGGATGCAAGTTATAAATCATAAGTGGCATAGTTCTTCTCATGATCCTTCAATTTTCTTGACTCATAGCATACCATGTGGTTGTCTTGCATAATAACTCCTCATATTCCTTGATTACATGCATCAGTACACACCACAAAGTCTTTTTTTGGGTCTGCAATTTTCAGAATTGGTGCACTTGTAAGAAGATTCTTCAACTGCTGGAAGATTTTTTCACATCTTGGTGTCCATTCAAACTTTATCCCCTTCTTTTGCAAAGAAGTGATTGAATGTGAAACCTTGGAGAATCCTTGAATGGACCTCCTGTAGTATCTTGCAAGTCCCATAAAAGATATTACATATGTCACATTTCTTGGGGTTGGCCAATTCATAATGGCCTCAATATTCTCAAGGTCCACATATATTCCCTCCTCTAAGATAATGTGACCCAAATAATGTCAATAGTCCCCTTCTTTTGCAAAGAAGGGGAGTTAGTCAAACTCCTGAGCCAATAGGGTGAAACCAAATGTCAATGGGGGAACCCTTACACCGTCAACTACCCTTTTGTCCTTTGTCCTCAATCATTCATTTCTTCTAGAGGTTGGTTGAGGAAGTTAATTCCTTGGGCAGAGCAAGGAATGGCAGTCAGATTTCATGTCTGAGCAATCATGCATGTCTGATAAATAATGCAAGTCTACAGTCTAGGGAAGCTGTTTTCTTGCTTCTGAAGCAAGAAATCGTGGGGATGCATGCCCGTTCCATCATCCTCGGTCATGCTGAACCTCGTGGTCATTATTCTCATCCGAGGGTGGATTCACGATTGTTCATTATGGAGACGCACTTTGTGGTTGTTCACTATCTTGAGTCGCAGATGAGTGGTTCCACAATGATTTTCTGTGTGAAAGTGTGGTATGGAACCCTAGTCTCTTTTGTGCAAGTGAAACCCTATTTCTCTTGTGTTACAAAGTGGTATGCAAACCTCATTGTCTATTTTACAGAGTGGAGCCATGTGTTTTCGTGTCTCCTTGTGGTTTGTTGTTATGTGTTCCTTGGTTTGGGTCTGAACTGTATGTAAGACTTAGGAGTGGAAGAGACGTCGAATGGGCTTGATAAACCTAGTGTAGAGAGGAACCCCACAAAAATATAAGAGTGGTTGGTGAATATTCTATGCACACCCTGAAGATCACTGATAGGGAAGGCATAGCTCGAGGGACTATGTCACAGAGAACGGGATGCTTCCTTGTGTTGGGTTTGTAGGTATTTTAGAGTCCAGGACAGATAGATCTTGTGGAGGTGTCCCTAGCTCTTGAATGAGCCTTTAGCTTAGCCATTCTTCCTTTCCACTCCCTTTGTAGCCTATGGTGGTGGAACCTTTTGACAGATGGGCCTTAGATTTTGTTGGGCCTATCAATCCTCATTCAAAACAGAAAGCCTACATTTTATTTTGCACCGACTACATGACAAAATGGGTAGAAGCTGTGGCTTTGGAAAAGGCCAATGACCAGGCTGTAATAGATTTCCTGTATGGAGAAATTTTTACTCGTTTTGGGATACCCAAGGAAGTAATCACAGATGGAGGACCACAATTTGTGTCACACAAATTCAAAGCTTTGCTACAAAAGTACCATATTCAGCATTGGATAACTTCACCTTAGCATCCCCAGGCCAATCGCCAGGTGGAAAGTACCAATAAATTTATTGAAGCTATCCTCACTAAAACAGTAAGGAGCCATCGTAGAGACTAGGTTGACAGAATTCCGGAAGCATTGTTGGCATATCGTACCACATGGAGCAATACTACAGGTTTCTCCCCTTATGACTTGGTGTATGGAAAAAGTGCTATCTTTCCCATTGAATTTGAATCATAACCTTGAAGATAGCCATGGAGGTAAACTTAGATGTAACTAAAGCCCAGAGGAATATATTGAATCAATTGAATGAACTTGAGGAAAAACACATAGCCGTTGTGGATAAGACAACATTAATTCAGCAACAGAGATCCAATTGGCATGATAGGTTCATTAAGAAGCGAGTCTTTTGTGAGGGGGACTGGGCGCTATTATATGATTCAAGATTCAAAAGGAATTTTAAAGGTAAGCTACGCACAAGATGGTTAGGTCTATATCTGATAGACATAGTATTCGGCAACGGTACAGTCCTCTTGGTCACCATTGATGAGAATCGTGCACCATTATTTGCCAACGGTCATAGGCTACGACTGTATCATAAGCCAATTTCGAGGGACGCGTTTGTTTCATAGATTGCATCTAATCCGGGATACCAATTGGAGCAAGGGAAATAATCTTTCTCTGCCCCTGTCAATCTTTAGAAATTTGCTGCAATTTCCACACAAAATTATTGTACATAAATAAATTAATGCTTATTTTCTTTTTCGTTTTTTTAGAATATGTGCAGGAATTTATTCAAGGAGCAACAGTTATGACCGGGCCTGAAAACCATGACCAGACATGTAATTTTTTGTTTTCTGGAAGAGCTCCTTACATAAGAAAAATTTCAATCATGAACAGCTCGGTGTAGTTGCAACTCTACAAACCTTTCCTATTTTTATGTTCCATCGCAGCTGCAACACTGTAAAACCCTGCCTATTTTTCCCGTTTCGCAGCTACATCATTGTAAAACCTTGCCTATTTTTTTGTTCCGTCGCAGCTGCAACACTGTAAAACCCTGCCTGTTTTTCTCGTTCTGCAGCTACAACACCGTAAAATATTTCCTACTTTTCTGTTTCGTTGTAGCTGCAACACCATAAAACCCTACCTATCTTCCCGTTCCGCAGCTGCAACACCTTACAATATTGGCCATTTTTCCGTTACAGTAGCTGCAACTCCGTTGAAATTTTTCCTACTTTTACTCTTTTTAGTGGTTGCAACTCCGCTAATTTTCCTAACTTTTCCTATGGCTTGTGGCTGCAACTCCTCCATATTTGTCCACATTCAGGATGCAACTCCTTCAAATTTGTCTAGAATTTCTACCACCTGGTGATTTTGTTGATTCTGACTCACTTCATGGCTTTAATTATTATTCCGTCAGGATTAACAAGACAACTTTTGGTTCACCAGGAGAAGGATCATGGTAGCACATGTGAAATAATATTTAAATTTGAAGGCCGCATTGACACGCTGTATTACTCCGAGAAGTTACAGTTCATCCCATAATTACTAAGGTACGGTTCTTGTTATTTACATGATTAAGCATTAAGCAGATTTGACAGAGTTAATCATATCTACCTTTTTATATCTGTTGTTACACCCATACTTCGTTAACTGCCCATTCCCATGATCTAATGGCTACTCAAATTTATTTCACAACCACCACCCTTTCCTAATTTGGGGCAAAATCTTACCAATGATTCTATGCTTACTTCCGTCTTAACTTTACAAATTTTCCAACACCAACCTCCACTATTCGTGCATGTCCTGCGCTGAAATCTCCATTGTCGGATCCTGCAATTTGCTAAGCTGATACTAGAAGTTAGAAAGAAAGATAACATGGGTATCCCAGCCCGGCATGAACCTCCAAACACTCAGGCTTTACAGAAGAATGCTGAAGTTTTGGCTATCTTTGAAGCCGTGGGCTGGATTGCATTTTTCCAACGTCTTAATGGTTTTCATCATGAGACTGCTCTATAAATTGCTTTAAACCTTACAGAAACGTAATCAGAGGTTAGGCATTTGCAGATAGAAGTTTCTGACACGATTGTAGCTGAGGTTATTGGGATCCCGCAGGTAGGAAGAGCTTGGTTTGGAAGAAGAACTCCCAATGCCGCCGCAGTACAAGACTTTTTGGTGGCAAGTGAACAATTGCATCCATCAGGATGGGGAATAGAATTACAGTCATTGCCTTACCCATGGGATCAAGTGGCCATCTTCCTCAAAAAGTATATCACCTGCGAAGGTAGGTACCAGACTGTCTATTATCTAAGTTTCCACTGTTGTCTCATTTACGCCACATAAATCTACTTAATGTTCCATTTTTTCTATTTAAAGAACTGCATCACATGGCGGGCTTTGTTAGAGCAGCTAAGCATCCATATTCTTCCCTTACCCATCATGGCCTCATTAAAATTTTAATCTTAAGGGCCCTAGCTCAGAGAAATAAAACATGGGAATAATTCACTGGCCAACCTCAGATAGCCCAGGGACCTCTACTTTTTCCTGAGATTCCCATCATAGAGGTAAGGGCATCTACACTTCTATTGAATTTTCAATTGGAGGAAGAGCAAGAGGACTGGAGTCCCTCCAATTTAGTTGGGGGGGGGGAGTTAAGACAGGATTAGAAGAAGAGGAAGAACCGATGGAAGATGTAGCATAATTAAACCCTATAGAGGAGATAGAGAATTTGGGAGCTCCAGCAGCTAAAGCTGAAGCTGGAGCAACATTGGATGCTACGATAGTTGAAGCTTGTTGAAATATTGTAACTTCAAAGAATATTCTTTATGTAGCTTTTGTATTTCATTGTACCCAGATGCTCCTAATCGGAAGAACTAATAAGAGTCATGAGGTAGTCCCCTCAAATTGTAAAGGTGGGTCATCAGCACCCCAG
>LPNX010980644.1:23515-60857 GCA_001517045.1 Pseudotsuga menziesii | reverse complement strand
GCCAAGGTGAGTTACAATCTTAATATCTCAACTTCAAGTTTTAAAAAATGACACAATGACACAGAAAATACGCTGTCAATAAGATGGGCAGACCTTAGTCTCAGCAATCTCCTTTCACGTAGAATGTGGTCACAACTTCAATCTTCAAGTGGATGTTGCAGCAGTCTAGGTTTACACATTTTAAGATTACTACTCAAAACACCAGCAACATGTATCATTCAATGGGTTCTCCAATATACGATATACACCAGCAACAACATATATCTTCCACACAGTATCAGGGAGCAATCAAGAGCTCATTAAATAGATAACAAAGTGTACAAGTAAAACGCAGCAGTCAGTCTTCAACGCATATATTAATATTCAACTTATATCAGTATGATATATCAGTCACACTATATTTTGCAGTCACGCAATATATATATGATATATCAGTCTTCAACGCATATAACTGAGGTCGCAGCTTGTGCTAGTGGCAGAAATTAGGGTTTGTATATTTCAGCCAACAAAAACGTTTACCTCCGCTTAGCTGAATACAGGAGCTTCTTGTGACTGAATCTCATTCAAGCTTAGTGCATAGGCACGAGATCTCACCTCAAGTTGTTATCGCAGCAACACCAAAATGGTCACTTCTCTCCACGCTCTTGAAGAGAACGGTCTTTGAAGCTCCACGCAGCTACAGGCTCGGTCTTCACGCAGGTCTCCACGCAGCATATAAGTTTGGACAGTAGTTAGGGTTCAGGGAGTCTCTTCACGCAGCATCCATAATCAACCAATGCATATATATACAACATATATATACTCCACGTACAATTCTCAGTCACCGGTAACTCCAATACAGTAGCATATATCATACACAGCATACATTATTCTTCAACATATCATACATTATTCTCTAGCATACATTATCTTTGCAGGTGATACTCCACGCCTTCCTTTCTCTTTTTGAAAATTGATATTTAACTGCTAAAAGTTGTTGCTGAAGACGACGTCCTACCAACAGAGAAGACAAAACGTGGAATCGACCAAAGAACTTGTCCCATACATTAACGAAAATCCAAAAATTAGGGTTTCATATTAACTGAGACGGTCCAGTATATCCTATCAAAAGATATAAATTTAGGGTTTCGTATTCTCTGAGACGGTCCAGTAGAGCCTAAGACAGCAGAGTGGAAGCACTCTCAAACAAGAAAATGAAGCGTTGATGCAGGTTAGGTATATAGCAAATTTAATTCAAGCGTTCTGGTAGCAAATGTTCAAAATCGTGCAACAGATTGACAAAAGGGAAAACGGAGGTCTGGCAAGCAAACTGTCTCCACAATTTTGCAGCTCTCAAGGAATACTTCACAACCGTCTGCAATTCTCAAAATACAGCACTACAAGTTCTCAATACAAGAGATTATTCACACAAAGAAGTCGCTTCTCTCATAAACATTAGAGCAGCCAGCGCATGCACCAATGCATGCAATCTGCAGACTGAGGAAAGCCCAGGGTGCAGATAGCAGCATAATGCAGACTGTACAGGCAGGAGTTATGGCAGGCACCCGCTCTGATACCACTTATAGGTAATAACTCCGATTCAATTCTATTCATGGCTAATGCATTCATTTATACATTACATGTGGTGGTTGAGCTTCATCAGCCTTTTCACCTTCCTATGTAACTGTCCAACTTCCTACATAACTATTCTTTATTTATTTACAATATATAATCCTGGTGGATTATATTCTAATAGTTGCAATACAAAGATTTTTAACCTTATAACCTATCAAAACTACGATGAGTTAAGAGCGCTTTTCTTTAAGCTTTTTGNTATATATATATATATATTAATTAGTTTAAAGAAGAAGAAAAAATATTGTTAAAATAAGAATAACCTCTCACATTTGTCATGGAGTAAGACCTAAATTGCTTGGGTTGTTTCACAAGGCATGATTTGAATCAACTAGCATTTGCTGTCCTCTCCAAGGATGAAAAAACATAATCTTTTAACATTCATCTTTATACCCATGTTAAATCTCAATTTCAAAATATTTTTAAACTTCTCTTTCATCTCCTATCAAAATAAAACGTTTAAAGCAATCCAATTAATCTATTACCATTTTTTTCTTTTTAAGATTGAAAGTAAAACAATGTTAATTTTACTAAGCAGTTATCATCATCATCACACATATAAATTACCCTTAAAGGGTTTTCTAGTCCAAGCCTAAAGAAGTAGTGAGCAATGTCATTTCTAACATTGTGGGGACTCTTGCTAGCACCCAACACCACAAGTATTTTTGAAGGTAGTTTACACCCAAATTTTTTAGTCTCTTCCTAAATCACCTCCATTGCACATTTCTACAGATCAACAAAGACTTTTATAAATCCTCAAGTTGTCAAAGAGCTAATGGTAGAAAGCAGACTCGATGGGATTCTTCGATAGAGTGTGCTAGGGAGTTAACTCATTGTATGGCTTAGGTGGACTTTTTTTCTTTGTAAATCTCATTACTTTCACTTTTGTAACAATGTGGGGACTAATAGCAATAACAATGTAAGTTATTAGTTCTTCGGACACTTCTTATTTTGACCACCTCTAAGGATGTCTCCTACTTCAAGTCTTTGGAGATTGGTCTCTAGTCATAAAACGGATGTGTAATGAGCATTTGATTCAAATTGTTACTCTTCAAGATCTAGCTTGCGCATTTCATACATATCTCTTTTATTCATATATCTAAGGAGTTGCATTGAAGCAAATACCTTCTCGGAGGAAAAACTAACGAGAAATTTCAGTATCTTCCATATCAAGGAGTAAGGGATGACATTGTCACTGTACATTCTATGGACGTGTGATCTTATTTTCTCTTTAGTGGTATAGGTTATTTAATATATTTTGATATGAGATACATCTTCAAAGTTGTTTTATGTTGGAACTCTCTAATTGGTTACACTTAGGAAAAGCATTATTAATATTTTGCCTATGATTATCAAATTAGATAAAATTGATTGAATCATTTTTTGTCTTAAAAAATAAAATTTTGTATACTTATTTAATCCAATATTTAAATCTTAAATATAAGAATTATATTTATAATAATAATATAATTTATTTTAAAGATAATAGTCAAGCCATTATATATTTTGATATATTATTGGTTATTCAAATAAAAAAAAAATTTATATATGTCAAACATAAAATATCATAAGTAATTACATTTTAATATCATATTAAAATTACCCTTCCATTTATATTTTATTAAAACAATATAGTTTTTCCATTCAAATAAAATATTCATTTCATTTTCGGTTGTATATTACCTAAATATTTTGTAACAACTTTGAAATGAGTGTAGATTATAGATTATATAAGACGGAGTTTGAAAACCATCCAGGGAGGTATAAGAGGGAGTTTGAAAACCATCTAGGGTGGAGGAACAGATGAACGGCGGCAGAACTGAGACCGTGAACGGCAAAAATGGGGCACAATGCTGAGTTGACGTGGATAGATCAGATGATCTGGGCGGATTCTCACGAACGTCAGAGTCGGCGCTTGTAGAGCTCCAATCATTTAAAAGCGTAAGTACAAGGTCGCCTTCGCCGTTGCCGGAAAAATACTTCTCATACGCTGGACCTCCATGGCATCATGGATGGAGTCATGAAGCCCCATGAGCTGCCAGAGTCATTAAGACTTTGCAGCTCGGTCGTTAGCTCTTACCGTAGGTAATAGGTATGGAGTGGATGACCATAGCCAATGGGCATACTTATGCCACAAAGAGTCATGCATCTCTGACACTGGACAGTCTCGTCTTAAAGACTATTCTATCCAGTAAATAAGGCTCTCCATCCTAACACTACTGATCTATCCAAGTCCGGTGGCCTTACCTACGAGGTTACTCTTCGACCAGCGGGAACTACTCTTCGACAATCCAATGACTTTAATGTTGCGATTTGATGTAGACAGGTCCTTTGAATTAGGTTTTAGCCTTCGGTAGCCATAGAGATGAGACCGTAATGGGGGGAATTTGAATTTGAATTTTCAATGCCTCCCTGTTTCATTTTTAATTTGAAATTTGAATATGTCCCACTCCATTATACCTTACTGTAAGAGAGAAACAAGTACAACGACCTTCACAGTAGATAATTTACGCTTTTGATGAACTTGTCACAGACAATACAAGGCAGATTCTCTTCAGCTAGGTAAAGGGTTACCAAAATTACAGCAATCAGACAGTTATTTCTTTTGTATTTGTAGCACGTGTAATATGACAAATAGAAAACAATGATTTCTGTATACTCATAGCCCCTCGTGTCTGTTTTATTAAATATTTCTATTGAGGAAGCGACTTAAATTGTCCATTTCTGGAATTATTCCATGCCATGGCCAGGAGCTTGAGTTTGTTAGATTGGTTGTGGGCAATGAAGGATGAACCAAGTTGGGACTTGTTCGCTATTAAGCCTTTCGAGGCTGTCAGGAAATAAATAAGAGGAAACTGCCAAGTCTGTCGCTAGGAATGCAAGGGGCTTCCTCTTTCTCTTAAGGCTATTGCAGTAGCAATGGTAGGAAAACAAGATCATCGACAACAGATGCTTGCATTGGATCAGCTTGAAAATACAGACGATATTTTACTCAACTTGTACGTAGATAGAAACAAGATTGTCACTGAAGCTAAGATCCAAGCTACGATGTTCTCTATGTCTTCGACCTTGTTTTCTCTGTTGTGTCGCTTTTCCAGAAGACGGGGAGATCGATACCAAATATCTCATACATCTCTAGATTGCTTAAGGATTACTGGGAAGTGCCGCTGCCAGAAGGAGCTGCTATTTGAGCGACATTACTTGAATATTCTTATTGATAATTGTTTTGATTGACATCGAAAAAAAATACTGGGAAGGACGTGTTGATTATCAAGATGCATGAGGGACATAGCTATTTACAGTGCTGAAGAAGAATAAATATGCCTACTCAGAGTGGGTATAGATTCTAACAATCTTCCCATTCATCTCTTTCAGGGTCATAGAAAAATATCATTGGTAAGAAACAACAACAGTTTCCTTCCGGAAATATTTCATTACCTAAAAATTAGCACATTATTGTTGCACTACAATTAGGTTTTAGATGAATTCCTAACAAACCTTCCGTGCTTGAGAATACTTGACCTCAATTGGACTGATTTAGAGTCATAGCCGGAATCCATAGGCTGCCTAATAAACCTGGTGAGCTTGACATTGTCACGAATGAAGATCAAAAGGCTTCCGAGGCCTGCAGCATATGCCTTCCATGATGGGTTAATGGTGATCTCAAAAGCAATGGATGACTCACTTCTGTAATGTTTTGCAAAGGTGTTTTGTTGTTGGATCAATTTAGTAGGTTGGATACATGTTGAATCCATATACGTCGAGGCTAGCCAAGTTACTGGTTGCAATTTTGAACGTTTAGGACACTTTTAAATTCTTTGTTAATGGCACACTGTAAATATGTGTTCTATGCATCACGGCCTTACTGGGTATTCATGGGAACATAATTGCTCTTGTAACTTCTTTTAACAGTTGGACGATAGCCAAATTTTAATATCAACAATAAAATTATATCATAATGACGGAAATAAGTATGAAGGTAATCATGTTCATGTTTATTTTGAAAGTTCCCATAAAATCTAAAATTTATAAGCTTTTAAATATCAAATTTAAAAACGTTGATGGACACCTTCCAAATCTTCTTTAGTTCTTTTCTTTTCTAGCAAGTGAACTTTGTGTACTTCCATATGTTCTTATTTTATTCTCTAAATTTTTTTTTGATATAAATACTTTATCAATCGAACATGAGAAGTGAACTTTGTGTACTTCCATGTATTTTTATTGTATTCTTTAATTTCTTTGATATAAATACTTTATCAACCGAACATGAGATAGAGCTAATGGTTATGAAGGGAAAGGAGGTATCCATAGATCATGGTCATAATGGGTAAATGAGGTAAAAACACAAAGATTATGGTTATGGTGGGTAAATGCGGTAAGAACATAAATGATAAATTTCCAATGAAAAATGTTTTTCAATATTGATTTCCAACTTTAATGAGTTAGATGAGGAAATTTATTTATTTAAATTACTATAATGAGTATACATTATCAAACACATAATTATTTCTCATTGTAATGAATAAAAAATATTCAATAGATGAGGGAGTGAGGATGTCTACTTATTTCTATTATTATAATTCCTTATCATATTGATATACATTATCAAATAAGAAATGATTGATTTTCCATTGTAATGAGTCAAAAACCTTTAGTAAATAGTGGAGGGAAGAGAGGATATCTATTTATTTCAATTATTATAGTTCTTCATCATATAGATTATGATATACAAATCACTGAAATAATGTATTAAATGTGCTAAACATCTTGAACTTATAAAATAACAATGATTTATATATAAAAAAATGTTGACCTATATTGGGATACTATGGAAACCCTCATAAATCTATACATTAATCAAAGTATTTTTTTTTACAAATCAACAAGCTTTTATATTTCTCATAAATAAGGAGTAAAAAGAAAGAGATATGGTACAATTGGAACATAAGGATAAATTTTTAAAAATTAATAAATATAACAATGAAATATGTTTCTTATATCTATGCATGTAGATGAATTTTCCTCTTAAGCTACACTTGCGTTTCTACTCATCTCTTGTTTTGTTTAAATCTATAATTTTTCTTTTATTTAGTTATGCATTTACCTTTGACAATGTTTCTCTATGCTTGTAGTATTAATGTTTTTTGCATTTTCCATCCATATCAAATTGATATAATGAATATGAGACAATAAACCACATTCATATATTGGAAATTGGAAGCAATAAAACTAATGTAAAATTATCCAATTTTAATGCAATGGAATGCATATCCTGCATTGTAATGCAATGGAATGCATGTCCTGTATTGTAAATTTGTTACTTTATATAATTTTTTGTTGTCAAAGACTAACATCTTCACATTAAAAAAAGCATCTAGTTGGCATTTTAAACCTAACAATAAAGACCAACATTACTCTTTATGTATATTTTAATGCATGTTTCTTTCAGTCCTTCAATGAGTACAAAAAAGCCCCTCCTCTAAACTCCCTCATTTTTAGTTATGTATTTTTAGAAATTGGATGCTTTGAAGCATAAGAATGAGAAAATTTTGTCTATCAAAAAAAATATCTTGAAAAGAATTTCAAGTCAACTACATTATCCCATGAAACAAAGATGTTAAGGCCCATAGCAACAAATGCACGAGGCACCCTCCAACCCAAATCATTCCTTGGTGATGCACAATACAATCCCAAGAAGTAAGTGAATTTACTATGACCTACTTTGTCATTCATTATTACTAAATATTCTCATATCTCCCTCAAATACATAAGTAGATAATTTTGTGTCCTCTAAACATTATCCCAAGCAAAAGAATATTTGAGTTCCTCATCCCCTAAGGGCCTAGAGGATTCACGAGATCCTCTAAAGAAAAATAAGATCCGCACATGTATTATCAAGCACATGACACATATTTATTAAGCATAAAGGTTACAGTAAATACTAATATATTGTAAACTAGGAGAACTATGTATGTATTATGACTAAAAAACATTGATAAAAATTAGATATAAAATCTCCCTAATAATTATCTATAATAGTTGAGAAAACTAAATTATTGTTCGAGTTTCACTAGATTCTCCACTAAAGGTAACAAAATCCCATTGGAAATGGGTGGGGAAGCACAAACAAGAATACGTGTGGCTCATTGATGGAATAAAACAAGCAAATGATCAACTTCAAAATAAACCGTGAAATCCTAATTCCATTTCGTTTCCTATTAAAATATCCAACATATAGAGTATACTGTTGATTAATTTATTATACACTAGGAAAACTACTTACATATTATGACTAAGAAAAATAAGTACATTATTGTGAATTAAATAAAACATAAATATTCTCTCTAATTGTGTGAAATATTTGAGAAAAATGAAATTTCAAAACAAAATCATGATTTCGTAATTCCATGTAATCTCCTATTAAATATCTAATAACATAAATATATTCATTATTTCGATTACTCATGAAATATGAAGCCAAGACTATTAAAATCCTAGTATGGCTAAGCGTATACATTCATGAGTAGTGAGGATATTATTTAATGGTGTCCAATTGTTCAAAGAGAAGTAGTCTAAACATGATATGATTTGGACTTTTGGCTATAATCACCAAAATAGAGCTATACAATCTTTGGTTGAATTGTAATTTTTCATCACTAGAATTGCATTTTTCAATGCATGAATGGATCCAATGCCCTCACATACCCCCATTTTACCATGATTATGCAATCTCAATAACCTATCATTTTAATTCCGACAATCATTCTCATTCTTTGATTGGATTTAGAGTAAAAAGGGTTGGAAAGATATGACCAGAAATTTCCAAATCGTAGCATACTTCAACTAATGCTTTGAAAGCTAGCTATCAATCCACTATCAATCATGGAGATTGTAATGGCCCACCAATAAACAAAAAGATTTGTCAACAAATCAATGCCAAACACAATGAATTTGGCATACTCTAATGCTTTAAGATTTTATTTCTATGCCATGTGAGGACATATATAA
This sequence comes from Pseudotsuga menziesii, assembly GCA_001517045.1. Lineage (NCBI taxonomy): Eukaryota > Viridiplantae > Streptophyta > Pinopsida > Pinales > Pinaceae > Pseudotsuga > Pseudotsuga menziesii. Next base: position 52,235 of record LPNX010980644.1, on the reverse strand, counting down.
TTTGGTTTCATGGGTGTAGAAATGGAGAGAATCAAAGTAGGTAGTGCATAGAAACATTTAGATTTTGCATCTATGGGTATACTTATGGTTTAGAGTGATATATGCTACAAGTGGAAAAATGTTTACAAGCACTTTTAAAATATTTTTTTGAGGAAAATTTCTTGAAGAAATTGAAGGGATGATATTCATGAATGTATTTTTTAGTAAATTTGTTAACATGGATTTTTGTGTTGTAAACTAGTGTGCTTTATTTGAGAGTATTCAAAATAGACACGTAGCAACACAAAACTATCAAAATACCAAACATTGACAACAGCGAATTGATCAATTTGTGGTGTTCCTTACCTTTATAACTTGAGAATCACAAAGTATATAGCAAGATTAGCGTGTACTGATTAAAAAAAAAACAACAACAACAAAAACAACAACAACAACACACAAAAAATGAGACAATAATAATAGAACATGGAAATAAAAGAGCTTTGTTATTATGGGAATAATGCTCACATGCCTCTTATGGTAGGGTGTCCATTCACTTAAGAAGAGATCTACTACAATATAGTTCAAAAAAGGATTCATATCCTTGGAGCTTCTTTAAATAGGCTTCAAATGTCCAAAACCCTAACTACTTGACATGGTCAAAATATAATTCCCTAATGGCTCTTAATTAATAAAGAGATCCTTTTTACATTGATTGATGAATATTAATTTATTCGAACTTATTACAAAGTTATGGCCTTATACTATCTATGTTTAATTCTTATACTAAGGCGAGTTAGGGTAGGACCCTAACACTCTCTCCCCCTTCAAAAGTAGTGTTGTACTCAATGATGAAGGTGCATAAATTGCTCTAAGATGTTGGATGGTTCCCAAGTGACATCGTTTAGAAGCATATCTTTCCAATGGATCAAAACTTCCTTGATGGTGCACCCTCTCAATCTTGTTTCCTTAAAATCCAATACTACAACCAATTGAATCTAAATGGATCCTTTGTTAGAATTTCATCATTAAGCTAGCATTATATTAGGATCTTTACTAAGAGAATAATAAGCACAGCAATCAAACATAAGAGACAATGAACACAGTGTTTATCCTCGGGGAAACCATAAATGGTGAAAACCCTGCAACTTCCTCAGAGATAGAATCAACACCAAAATAGAAAATCCCCAAAACAGTAAGTGATCTCCCGACAGCAGTAACCTTCTTCTTGTCTAGCCCCAGTGTCTTCTCCTTCATCAACTATGCGCTGCACTTGAGTGTGTATGAGTAGTGTAATAAATAGAGACTCGAGTTATCTATTTATACTAATCCCGACATGACTAAAATCCTACCAGGGCCGACCTCTACTAGGAGAGTCTAATAACCCTAGTGCCCCAGGACTGCGGGGACTTTAACCCTTAGATAATAGGAGGGTTACCCACAATGACTTGACATGACTTGTTTACATGATAGACCTCCCCTATAGGAACATCAGGGCATGAAATAACTCAAGTACATCCCGAAATAAACATCGGGTTACAATATATAAGAAATACAAGTAAAATACATTCTGAAGTTACATATACATCAATAGTCCCTCTTAACTAGGAAGGTATTCTTTCGACACAGTTTTCAGAACAAGTCTTCTTCTCTGTATCTTCTGGATCATCATCGAGTCCTCGTCATCTTCAATTCTTCTTCATCTTCAAGTCATCTTCATCATCGGATCTAGATTATCACTTAATCTAGTTCATCATGGGACATCATCACTGGATCTGGATCATCACTGGATCTGGATCATCACTGGGCATCATCACTGGATCTGGATCATCCTCGATATGGATCATTTCTACTGGATCATCATCACTGGATCTGGATCATCATCACTCGATCTGGATCATCACTGGGCATCATCACAGGTGCTATCTCTTGATTCTTCTCATCATAGGAACCTCTACAGAGCTTGTCCTTTTTCATACTGGATGTATCATCTTAGAGCTAGTCCTTTTTCATACTAGATGAGGCATCACAGAGCTGGTCCTTTTTCATACCAGATGTGGCAGCTACTCAGAGCTAGTCCTTTTTCATACTAGATGAGGCAGCACAGAGCTGGTCCTTTTTCATACCAGATGTGGCAGCTACTCAGAGCTAGTCCTTTTTCATACTAGATGAGCCTTCTCAAAGCTAGTCCTTTTTCATACTAGATGAGTCATCACAGAGCTGGTCCTTTTTCATACCAGATGAGGCATCACAGAGATGGTCCTTTTTCATACCAGATGTGGCAGCTACTCAGAGCTAGTCCTTTTTCATACTAGATGAGCCTCCACAGAGCCAGCCCTTTTTCATGTTGGATGTGCCATCTACACAGAGCTAGTCCTTTTTCATACTAGATGTGTCTTCACAGAGCGAGCCCTTTTTCGTGCTGGATGTGGCATCTACACAGAGCTAGTCCTTTTTCATACTAGATGTGTCTTCACGGAGCCAGGCCTTTTTCATGCTGGATTTGGCATCCACATATACCTGAAAATGGAAGGAACCAATCCTCTCACCATGTCACAGCTATTACATCCGACCATGGAAGGAACCAATCCTCTCACCATGTCAGAATGGCACAACACTTATATCTTATCATGGAAGGAACCAATCCTCTCACCATGTCAAAAGGGCTCAACACAGACACATCACTTCCTCTTGGGAGGAACCTCGATCTGGAGAACACCAAGCTTCTCCCTGAAGTACTCAAACTTCACCCTAGCCAATGGCTTAGTCAACACATCAGTTATCTGTTCATCCGTCACAACATACTGAAGCTTCACTGCTCCTCTCTGCACCATATCCCTGATATAGTGATACTTGATCTCAATATGCTTCGACTTGTGATGGAATACTGGATTCTCTGACAACTTTACACAACTTTGGTTGTCACAGTATATACAAGTAGCATCTAACTAGAGATCAAATAAATCAGATAGTAGCTTCCTCAGCCATACTACCTCACAACTAGCTAAACAGGCTGCAACATACTCTGCTTCAGCTGTACTCAGTGCCACACAGGATTGCTTCCTGCTAAACCATGAGATCACACCTAATCCTATACTGAAGCAACACCCTGAAGTGCTCTTCCTATCGATGGCACTATCTGCCCAATCTGAATCAACATAACCCTCCAAGTTAATCCTTTGATCAGCCTTATACTTGAGCCCATAATCAACCATACCCTTCAGGTACCTCAGAATATGCTTTGCAACAGTCAAGTGAACATGTCTCGAATCTGTCAAGTATTGGCTCAAGGTGTTCACAACAAAGCAAATATCTGGTCTCGTGTTCATCAGGTACATCAAGGACCCAATCATTTGATGATACATTGTGGCATCAACTGTCTCTAATGAAGCATCACTCAATAGCTTCAGGTTTGATGCCATAGGTGTGGTTAATTCCTTGCAGTCCATCATCCCAAATCTTTTCAGGATCTCTACTACATACTTTCCTTGTCCAATAAAGATTCCATCTGTAGTTTTCCACACCTCCATACCTAGGAAATAATGCATCATTCCCAAGTCCTTCATCTCGAACTAAGCAGCAAACTTTCTCTTCGTATCAGTAATCAACCCCATCCATACCTGTCACAAACAGATCATCTACATATAGTAGAAGTATCACCGGGTTTCCATCTTCCACCTTGTAGTAAAGGATGGAATCTGCTTTACTCTTGGTAAAGCCCAAACTGGATAGAAAACTGTCAATTTTTCCATACCATGTCTTGGGTGCATGTTTCAAACCGTACAGGGCTTTCTTCAATATACACACATGAGACTCCCTGTCATGTGTCTCAAAACCAAGTGGCCGCTCCACAGACACTTCCTCTTCTACTACACCATTCAAGAAAGTAGTCTTGACATCCATTTGGTGTATCTTCCATTTCATCACTGCAGCCAGAGCAAGTACCAATCTGATGGAAGTGTATCTGGCTACAGGTGCAAAGGTTTCTTCATAGTCGATTCCTTCTTTCTGAGAGAAACCCCGAGCCACAAATCTTGCCTTATACTTTTCAATGCTACCGTCTGCAGCATGCTTGATCTTGTAGATCCATTTGGAAGTTACAACTGACTTCCCTTCTGGTCTTGGGACAACATCCCAAACATCATTCTTCATGATCGATTGATACTCTTCGATCATCGCATCCTTCCATTCTTCCTGTTCTACCGCTTCTTCATATTTGGAAGGTTCTTTATCAATGAATTCACATAGTAAAGCTACATAACTAGAATAGGATCTGGTTCTCTTTCTTTCTCTGAGATTCTCTTCTAGAACCCCATGTCTTTCCGCACCTTGGATAAGCTCTCATACCCAAGCAGGTTTCCTCTTGTGAGGATTCTTCTCCTGTGGTGGATCTACAGGTCTTTGTGGTTCTTCAAATTCTCGATCTTCTTCTTGAGTTTCTTCGTTCATGATTGTATCATGAATTCTGGGAGCTTCTACTTCTTTAGGTTCTTCAGCAGGTTTCTTTCTAGATTTGATGTAGGCTGAATCTTCATCAAATGTTACATCCCTGCTGATGTCAATCTTTTTGAACCTTGGGAAGTATATTCTGTAAGCCTTCAAGCTTTCAGAGTATCCCACAAATATACCCTTCTTTCCTGAAGGATCTAATTTTGTTCTCTTCTCTTTTGGAATGTGTATGTACACAGGACAACCGAATATTCTGAGATGGTTGACTTCTGGTTTCTTGCTGGAGAAGACTTCTTCAGGAGTCTTGTTCTTGAGTACTCTGTGTGGAGTACGGTTCTGTACATACACTGCTATTCTAGCTACTTCTGCCCAAAGATGCATAGGAAGATCTTGATCATGAAGCATAGCTCTTGCAGTTTCCATGATAGTTCTATTCTTCCTCTCTGCAACCCCATTCTATTGTGGATTCTAAGGAGTGGACAACTCCCTCTTAATCCCTGAGTCCTTACATAGCTCCTTGAACTCATTTGAAGTGAATTCTCCGCCATTGTCTAATCGAAAAGTCTTGATCTTCTTTTCAGTTTGGTTCTCAATCAAGGATTTGAATTCCTTTAAATTGCTAAATACTTCATCTTTATTCTTCATGAAGTAAATCCAATCTTTATTCTTCATGAAGTAAATCCATGTCTTCCTAGAAAAGTCATCAATAAAAGAAACATTGTACACATACCCGCTTAGCGAGCTTGATGACATTGGTCTGCATACATTGGAGTGGATGATTTCCAAGATTCCTTTTGCTTTGCTCTCGCTACTTGGAAATGTCTTCTTTTTGTTCTTTCCTTTCGCACATCCTTTGTAGACCCCTTCATGTTTTGCTTGAATTTCATGAAGACCTTCAACAGCTTTGCTTGCAAGTGGTAGTGCTCTGTAATGTACATGTGCAAGCCTTCTATGCCAAAGTTCATTTGGTTCTACTCTGTCATGAACCAAAGCTTGATCTGGTTGGCCCTTCAACTTGTATAGACCTCCTTCTTGTTATCCAATCACTATTGCATTGTCAAAAGTCTTTCCCTTTGGCCACATAAGAACTTGGCCATCTACAAAAGCAACCCTCATTTTTTTTGAATCCAATGCAAATATGGAGAGGAGGTTCTTTTTTAGTCCTGGAACAAATAATACATTCTTCATTTTCAAAGACTTTCTAGAGTCTAGTTTATAGAAGGATTCACCACTACCTTTTATTGGATACTGGTAGTCATCCCCAAGTTTCACCTTGTGAGGTGACTCATGTTCGGATAGCTTCACAAATGATTCTTTGAATCCCATCATGTGCTTGGAAGCACCACTGTCTATAAGCCAATCATTGCTTCCATGTGAAACAGTTCTCGTGAGAGCGGAGATTAGAACACATTCATCCTCACTTGAAGAGTCATCACTCTCTTGTCTGATTCTCTTTGTGGAAGGTTCATCATCCTCTGCAGCATGGGCATGATGTATTCTCTTGTTATTCTTCCTTAGATTTCTTTTGTTAGGGAAGAATTTGGATATGTGACCTTTCTCATCACATGTGTAACATCTAATAGTATTTAGATCTTTTCTAGAGTGTGAGATCTTACCTTTGGAGTGATAATTTATCCTCCTATTTTTCTTGGAGTGAATTGTGAGAGCTTGATCTTCACTACCCATCTTCTCTTCTCGAGCTGCTATCTGAGCTTCTTCTTGAGAGCATTCTTCCCATAGTCTGTTGAAATTGACTAACTTCTTTCTGGCACAGATTCCTTGAATGAAAGAGTCCATGATCTAGGGAGACCATTCAAGGTGGTCATCACAATCTCTGCATTTTCCACTTCTTCATCTACTGCTCCTTGATCTGATAAACCCTTGTAAAGTAAGACTAAATAGTCTCAGCATTCTAGATCTTCACATTCTTCAATTGGTTTCTCAAAGTCATCTTCCTGTTTATGTTCTTCCCTTCAAACAATTTGGTTAGGGCATCAAACATAGCTTTAGGTGTCTTGAGGGAGGACACTTGTGGTATGAGATGATCCTTGATAGAATCAGTAATGATTCTATTTGCCATAACCAACTTATTCTTATGTAAGGCCTTAGCCTAATCTCCCTCTGGAACTGGAACCTCCTCATTGATATAGGAGTCCAACTCATTCTCTTCAAGGACTCGGGAGATCCTATACTTCCAAGCTCGGAAGTTATCAGCTCCCTCAAGCTTTTCATCAAGCTTGGTATGATGAGACATCTTAAATTGAGAACCTCAAATGGAAATATAAAAGATTTAGATCTTACCAAGTTAAGATGCCGGATTTGGATTTGGAGCTGAAATCTTGCATTGCTGGTTCAGTAGCAAATTAGGGTTTTTCTTTTCCGGAGATCCATCCACCCAAATTCCTTGAAATTTATCCCTAAATTTGATTTTGGGGAGGAGATCAATCCAGGCCTAGGCTCACTGAAAAATTCCACTTCTGTGAAAAGCCCTAATTTTCGGCAGCAGTGTTGGGTCCAAAACTGAAAAACCTCAGAATTGGATTCTGCTTTGACAGAAAGATGCACCCTATGGAGGAGAGTTATTCCACCTTACTTTTGCTGAAAATATGTGGAGGAAGATCCACAAACTAGGAATCCCTAGTTCCTGCAGCTGCACAATGTCTTCTTCTCAGGTTAGCTCTGATACCATGTTAGAATTTCATCATTAAGCTAGCATTATATTAGGATATTTATTGAGAGAATAACAAGCACAGCAATCAAACACAAGAGACAATGGACAAAATGTTTATCCTCAAGGAAACCATAAATGGTGAAAACCCCGCAACTTCCTCAGAGATAGAATCAACACCAAAATAGAAAAGCCCCAAAACAGTAAGTGATCTCTCGACAGCAGTAACCTTCTTCTTGTCTAGCCCCAGTGTCTTCTCCTTCCTCAAATATGTGCTACACTTGAGTGTGTATGAGTTGTGTGATAAATAGAGACTCCAATTCTCTATTTATACTAATCCCAACATGACTAAAACCCTACCAGGGCCGACCTCTACTAGGAGAGTCTAATAGCCCTAGTGCCCTGAGACTGCGGGGACTTTAACCCTTAGACAATAGGAGGGTTACCCACAATGACTTGACATGACTTGTTTACATGATAGACCTTCCCGATAGGAACATCAGGGCATGACATAACTCAAGTACATCCCGAAATAAACATCGGGTTACAATATATAAGAAATACAAGTAAAATACATTCCAAAGTTACATATACATTAGCATCCTTCCTTGTCAAACAATGGTAAACTAGTCTATCCAGTCCCACCACTTTTTTGAGGCAAGGGACATGGAAGACATGGTGAATCTTGGAGTAGTTTGGTAGAGAAAGCTTATAAGAGACCTATCTAATACATTGTAGAATGGTGTAGGGTCCACAAATCTTCATAGAAAGATTCTGATGGAGATGGGTCTTGAGAGATGTATGCTTATATGGTTGTAGTTGAATAAACACATAATCCCCAACTTCAAAGGAGTGCTTAGAACGATGTTTATCAACATGTTGGTTCATTTTGTTTTGGTAAAGAATCATGTTATCTTTAAGGATGTGGAGAATGTTATTCTTAGTGTTGAGTGCATCATCTAATACTTGAACCCCTAATGTACTCGGTATCTAGGAAATCATTGATAAGGGTTTTCAACCATACATTGCTTCATATGGTGTCATCTTTACAGGACTATGATAAATCATATCATGTCACCATTCATCCATAGGGAGCTAGTGCATCGATTTGTGTGGCTTATTAAATGTAAAGCAATGCAAGTAGTTTTCCAATCCAACTTATTGATTGCTTTAGTTTTACCATCTATTTAAGGTTGGTATGTCGTGTTGAAATTCAACTAAATGCGTTGAATTTTGAAGAGATTTTTCCAAAACTTGTCATAAAAAGCAGGGTCACGATCAAAGACATTAGATGTCGGCATGCCTTGGAGTTTGATTTTGATCTAGTAAAAATTGGGCCACCAAAGAGGGTGTGAAAGTGGGTGGTAAGGCATGCAAACAGGAATATGTAGTTAGACGATCTACTACCACCATAATTATTGTTTTATTTCCTTCCTTAGGAATCCCCATGAAGAAATCCATAGAGATACCCATCCATATATGATTTGGAATGTGGAGTGAATGCAAATCCCTTAGTGACTTGATTGTTTTCCCCTAGTGTTATTGGCAAATGTCGTAGGAGACAACGACATTATGGATATTGGTTCATGCCTTCCTAGAAGAAAGAGTGATTAATTCTTTCATATAAGTTTTATAAAATTCCGAGTGACCTATTGTGCATGGTGAATGTAATTATGCCAAGACTCTTAGTTTTAATGTTAAATCTATTGTGAGAAAGATGTGCTCCTTATACCTAAAAATATTTTGGTTCCATGTATACTTGGGTGGAGGATTTGAGTCTTCTTGAAGTTGTTTGATGAGGTGTCGACTATGTATTGGGCCAACAATTTCTAACGTCGCTGCAAGGAAAAAATCTTCTAGTGGAGGTTTTTTGTGGATGCTCCCCTAAAAAAAGCACAAATAGCTATTTATAGCATAGGCGAGCAGACAAATACTTTAGCAAAGGTTTTATCACGATGATTTTATCCTTACCAAGAACATCAATGCACACTTTATATCGACGCATCGGTGTGGACTAAAACACAACACATTGATATCAAAAATTTTCGTTCAATGCAATTGTTTTTTAAATTTCCACTTGAAACACTAACTAGTGCGTTTAAAATAACCTAATGCATAGGTGCATCACATACATAATGCATTGATTCTAGCCACAAATACATGCCCTCGACTGGAAAAATATGTTTTTTTCTTTAAACAAAACATTATGGTGCTTTCTAGATATGATAACACACAGGTGCACTAATAAACTGCATGCACCAAATTCCGCATTCCTCGTTAAGTGGCACTTGAATAAATGTTTTCTAATTTCCATTACCTTACAAGAAACTTTTTTATTTCTAATTTTGTATTGAGTAGCGGCACATTTCATTCTTCTGGATGCACTGATGTATTGGTTAATTGAGAGCACCATAGTAGGGTAGAATTAAAATAAATATCCGGATGCATTACTATTTTATATTTTTATATTGATTAGCAACATGTTTATTTCTTTTGGACGCACTTGTGCTTCGTGTAATTGAGAGCACCAGTGTTCAATATTCCTTATATGGTTCCACCAAGTCATGACCGTTACTGATGGTTCCACCAATAATGCTCATAGTTCCATAAATAATTATCATGATTCCACCAACAATTCTCATGGTTCCATTAACTTTCTTCAAGTTTCAACCATCAATTTTCCAAGGTCCCTCCATTAAATATGTTGATGGTTCCATCAAATCTAACTTTATTCAAGTTGATTCCACCACCAAATTCACAGTTCCATTAATTTTGTTCAAGGTTCTGTAGGAATTTCTCATGATTCCACCACCTCATGACGTTGTGTGCATTTTTATTGACCGTTTCATGGTCCATAAATAGTGCTCATGATATTCATATTTCCACCAACAATATTCAAAGTTCCTTAATTGCACATAGTTTTGTATGCATTGTACATGGTTCCACCTACATTGTTTAAAATTCCATCATTGCTTATGGTTCCATAAAATTTCTTCATGGTTCCATGAATTTTGTTCAAGGTTCCTTATATGGTTCCACTACCCTATGACCATTACTCATGGTTCCACCAATAATGTTCATTATTCCACCAATAATGCTCCTAGTTCCATTAGCTTTGTTCAAGATTCAAGCACCAAATGTACAAGATTCCTCCACCATTAAATATCTTCATGGTTCCATCAACTGTAACTTTTCTATAGTTGTTTCCACCACCAAATTCACAGTTCCACCAACATAGTTCAAGGATCCTTAAATCCACACGGTTTTGTATGCATTGTATATGGTTCCACATGCATTGTTCACTGATCCATTAAAGATGATCATGGTTCCATTAACATTCATCATGGTTCCGCCCTTAAAATTCTCATGCTTCCATGAATTTTTCTCAAGGTTTCTTATGTGGTTCAACCACCTCATGACCGTTACTCATTCTTGCACCAATAATGCTCATGGTTCCATAAATAATTTTCATGGTTCCACCAACAATGCAAATAGTTCCATTAAATTTGTTTAAAATTTAAACCACCAAGTGTGCATGATTCCACCACCAAATATGTTCATGGTTCCATCAACTCTAACTTTGTTATATTTGGTCCCACTAGAAGATGTTCATTATTCCCCTAACTTTGTTCAAGGTTCTATATATGGTCCCACCACCTTGTGACTACTATTCATGGTTTCACCAAACATTATTCATAGTTATGTAAATTGTGCTCATGGTTCTACCAATAATGCCTCTAGTTCAATCAGAATTAATGAGGGTTCCACCAATAACACTCATGGTTCCAACAACATTTCTCATGGTTCCAACAACACAGCTCATGGTTCCACTAAAATATATGACAACCTTTCACTATATTGATGCCTTCAAATCTTCATCAATGAATCTCACACCCACAAACTGAACTAATTTGGAGTCATTTGGAATATGAAATATGATGTCTTTTTCATATCATAAAGCAAATCAAGTTTTTTTAGATTGTAATCCTTCCAAGATTTGATGATTGTCTTAGAAATATCATGTTCTCGATGTTGTCCTTCATTAATATTTTCTTCCAATTCAAATTCACATTAACTATTGTCGTTGTCATTTATGCTTCTTCATTTGTCTCATCTTCAAAACCTATCAATTCACTAAATGATTATTTCTCATGACCAGTTAAGGAATCCTCAATCATAGTATCTTTATCAACTAGGTTTACTAGATCACTTGTATCACAATTAGCTTCAAAGTTTTCCATTAGATCATTTGAATCCGAGTTGTATCCAGATGATTTAGGTCACTTGTTTCACAAGTTGCATTAATAGTTTATTTCCCTTGTTTAATTAATTGTATTTGAAGAAATTCAATAAATTGATTTTTTGTTTCAAGTTTTTTGTAAAGATTAATCACCTCATTTCCAAATCATCTAAGGATTCTTGTGGCTCTTTAATTTCTTGTTTTTCATTTTGTATCTTCTTTCCTCCTGTACCCATGTTTGATAATGGTTCCATAAACAAATCTCTTGGTTCCAGCAAGAGTGCTCATGGTTACATAACTAGATCTCATGGTTCCACCAACAATGCTCATGGTTCCACCAACAATGTTCATGGATCCATTAACTTTGTTGGAGATTCAACCATCAAATGTGTAAGATTATGCCACCAAATATGTTCATGGTTTCATCAACACTAACTTTGTTTAAGGTTCCATACTCACTGCTCATGATTACACCACCTTGATACCATGTATGCAATACTCACCGAATGATTCGTGGTCCATAAATAATTCTTATTATTCACATTTTCACCAACATTATTCATGTTCTTTAATTTCACATGATTTTGTATGTACATGGTTCCACCTGCATTGTCCATAGTTCCATCAATATTGTCCATGGTTCCACCCCTAAAATGCTCATTTTCCATGTATTTTGTTCAAGTTTCCTGGTACATTTCCACCACCTTATGACCATTACTCATGGTTACATCAATAATGCTCACCATTCCATAAATAGAGCTCATGGTTCCACCAATAATGCTCATGGTTCCATAAATAGAGCTCATGGTTCCACCAACAATGCTCATGGTTCCACCAACAATGCTCATAGTTCCATAAATATATCTCATGGTTCCACCAACAATACTCATGGTTCCATAAATGAGCTCATGGTTCCACCAACAATCCAAAATTTTGCACGTTTGGTGATTTGATCTCCAATAGAGTTAATGGATTCATGAGCATTGTTGGTGGAACCATGATATCTATTTATGGAACCATGAGCATAATTTATGGAACCATGAGCTCTAGTTATGGAACCATGAGCATTATTGGTGGAACCATGATAACTGTTGGTGAAACCAAGAGCTTTGTTTATGGAACCATGAGCATTGTTGGTGGAACCATGAGCTCTATTTATGGAACCATTAGCATTTTTGTGGAACCATGAGCTCTATTTATGGAACCATGAGCATTGTTGGTGGGACCGTGAGCATTAGTGGTAGAACCATGATTTTTATTTATGCAATATGATGTAAAGTAAATTAAACTATCAAAATGAAATACTTGTATTATATGGTGCATAATGTTTGACTAGACCTACTATTTGACACACATTTCTTTGTTCTTGCATTCCATGGTCTTCTTTTTTGCAGGATCTTGTCTAACCCTTTGGAATTGTTCTATATCCTTGGTTGAACGTGACTCACCACTGCATCTTTTTCGTTTAACTAATTAGGCTAAGAAAACTTTGTTGTCTCTTTGTATTGATATTGGATGGAGATATAGTATTTATAAATTATATTTTACCGAGGTAGAGAATGTAAGGCAAGGTAAATCCTGAAGGTGTGTGTCCTAGTATAGGAACAAATTCAATATTGTTAACCAATATTTCTCAATTGATATTGATATTGAGTTGGATTTGTAAAGAGCTTAGTATGGAACTGTCAATTGAGATATCTTGAGGACAAATTGGGTATTAAAAGTTATTGCAGCTAGAGTATACATAGAGTTGTATACTTAGTAGAACAGACAGAGATACTCTTAGTAAAGAGAATTGCTAGGAGCTGGGGCACCTACACAAAGGAGAAGTCTAGTTTTTTCATTACTTGGTGATCTAAGGGCATATTTTGTGAAGTATTTGTAAAAATATCAGAACATAATTTCTGAAGTATTTGTCACAGACATTGTAAACATAATTTATGATCATATGGTGGTATTAATAGTAAGAGGAATTTTTCTATGCTCATTTGGGTTCAAACATAACCAATGTCTGTTTTGATAGGAAGGTAGGGAATTCCATCTATGAAAGGGTTTCAATTTTTCTTTTTTAAGGATTTTAATTTATTAAGCTTGTAGAAAACATGAGCTCTCTATGGCTATACTTGTACATACATGATATAAAATTGGTAGATTGGCAAGTTGCAGTGTGAAACATCTATAATTCTCATCTTTTCTAAGAATTGCACTAACTATTGGACTATCAGTCTTTTACTGTCTTTGTTACATTGATCTCTTAACTCTTCTATATTTTATGCATTTTCCTTACTCATTACTATTTCATTGGGTCTTCCACTATCAACCACTAAAAATTGAACAATTACCCCTACAATCCTGGTGGGGTCATTATTAACATTCTACTATTATTTGATTTAGCATCATGTTGTCTTATACTAAGATGAGTTAGGGATCATGTTTATTACAACTTGATAATATGATATAAAGGGGGTATTGAAAACGGCTTGATAAAAAACGATACCTACAATATCTCGTAAAACTAGGGGTTTTGTTAATTGGAAAGATATATTGGGAGGGGTGTTCAACAATACAATTTTAGGAGGCATTTTCCAATATTTAGTGAAATTAGGGATATTCTTTAATATCCTATGAACGGACGCGGTATGTAACAATTTCATTAAGTGAATCCCCCGTGCTTCTGTCCCAGGCACTCTAAACAATGTATATATGTTCTCTTTGGTTATTTTTTGCTTCTTTATCTCATTGTAGCTCAAACCATCAACATATTCTCGTCTTTTTGTTTCCCTATAGGATGTGATGCTATACAAAGCATCATCCAATCTAGCGATCATATCAACTATTGTCAGCAATGAGGATGACAAGGAGTGACAGAGCTCATCTCCACCCCTCCAGGTAGAATCAATCTCTCTAAGATGCCTAATAACCCTCAATATCTCTGCATTGTGGTCCATAGTAGCCAATGCAATAATAAATACATATAAAATATATTTAGAAAAATAACATATGATACAAATGACATCTCTAAGCAATGAAAAGTGTAAAACTAATGTACGACGAATAACAACATAAACTAAATCTATTATTTAAACTTTAATAGATTTATAGTAAAGAATAAACTTTTAACATTTTTTCTTTTTAAATTTATTTCCTATATTCAAGTATTAATTCCAATTGCCATATGCATGTGTACATACAATGTCCTATGTGCATATGTCGATTGGGAAGATCCTCTAGCTTATTTTAAGGCATGGATTATGAAGTTTCATCGAAATTATGAGGTGATGACTAATGCCCTTGCAGGACCAACTCCCAGATTGCGGGTAGAGGCAAGGGCTAGAGCCTAGAAGAGGCACGATAATGTGTTATTGATGAATAAAATCCTAGTATAGGGAAGGATTTTGTTAGATATGTAATTATTTGTTGTAGCGTGATTTTTTTTGGTCTCCAAAATCCATTTAGCAGATCTTTGTTTATAGGTAATTTTGGCCATGTATGGATTCCACTTGATGTTATTTTAGTTGTATGCACTCTTTATATATACCCATGAGAGACTAAATGCATAATTGTGTATAGTGGCTTTTATGGTTGCAATATTTCCACTGGATTCTATTATGTATGATAGTATGTGATTGGCATGTAATAAAACACATCAACCTCCCTATGTATCTTGGTGTTCCTAGAGCCTATTGTTGAACTTCATTGACTTGACCTTAACCAAAAAGTACCCTTCAGTCAAGAGGAAATAATTGCTAAGCATGGGAAGCTTCTATACCTTTTTTAACACTTGGATTAGGAAGTTTCATAAAAAATATAAGGCGTTTATTGATGTTCTTGGATGGACAACTTCGATATTTCGTATAGAAGCAAGGGATTTACCATGTTTGTTTATGTATTTTAGGGAAGATATGAATTATACTTGAATTTTTTTTAGTTGTATGCAAGCTTGCAATATAATTGACAAACTTTGCAAATTTGTTAATTTTGGCCTGGATTCACAAGGATGCTTGCGAATATACATATGCAAATAGAGAAGTTGATTTGTTTTTAATGAGTTAATTGGGGATTTGGTTTACGTTGGGAATGTAAATTACTTATGCAAACTTGCAATGTACTTGACAAACTTTGCATATTTGTGAATTTTGGGTATGAATTTTCGTAAATAGACAAAATTATTTGATTTTTATGATTAAATTGGGGTTTTGTTTCCATTGGCCATGTAAATATCTTTATGGGCATATAAATTAAAATATTTTCTTTTAAATTCAAATTAGGGAAAAGAAATTATTGAAAATAGGGAAAATAGTATGAGAGGACTTGAAGAAAATACCTCACAAAGAAGAGATTGATCCCAAGGTGGAGTTTGTTTCCTTTTTCTCACCCAAAATGCGTTCTCCCTCACTCATTCTTGTCCGTCCAAGCTCCAATCAAGGCGACGTTGTGGTGAAAATGACGGGCTCAACCCGTTTTAACCATAAAACAAGTTTTAGTAAACGAGGGCACATTTTTGTAAGGTAAAATGGGAGCACGATTTTTCTTGCTAAAACAAAGGCGCGTTTTGGTATACTATCCTAATTGGCATGCATGTTGGCATTGTTGGGACTAGGATTGGTAGGGTCAGGATTGCTTGGGATGATTTCTATTTTATGGATCAAGAGCGATTGACTTCACTCTACCATTGCATCTAAAAGGTCCCTCAACTTTGTGCACTTACCCTATGGTTAAATCCTTAATCAACTTAGCGCATCTAGGGCTTGACTGTTAAAAATATGAACAAAGAAGGCAGACTCAAAGAAGGTTTAAGCATCAAGATAATATTCAGATCGATTTAACTTAATGTAAATCAAACCCCCAAATCAAACCAGAAACCCTTGAATCCACAAAGTTAAACGTTGATCCACAAAATAGTAGATCAACGGTCATGATTGTACTCGCAAAGAATATCAATGACTACTGATGGTTGCATAGGTTTCATTGTGGAATCCACAAAGAATCAAATCAACAGTCGGGATTTAAATCCCATGAAATCAATGATGCGAAAAGTATAAAAGTTATTTTAATGAAAATATGGAGTTTACGCAACCCGTAACCTGTAATCTGCATTTGCGGAATGCAGAAATTCAAGGATTTGTTTAACGGACTTTGGGATTTTCGAAGCCGAAGTTGGAAATCGAAAGTCAGAAATTGGAAGTCGAAAATTCGAAAAAGAGGGAAATTAAAAGACAAAGGCAAGCATCTTTGGGATTCCTAAAGCTGAAGTCGGAAATCGAAAGTCGAAAAGTAGGAAAGCGAGAAATTGAAAGAAAAATACAGACGTGTTTAGGATCTTCGAAGTCAAAGTCATAAAACGGAATTCAGAAGTCGGAAAGTGGGAAAGAAGAAAAGTGATGAGGGAGCTTATCGTATTCCAGTATTTCTGCTATGTGAAGTCGAGAATGGAAAGTCAAAAGTCGGAAAGGTTAGCTTTAGTGCAGAACGAATTTCCTGGTCGTAGATTGGGATTGTCCATTGTGGAACGACTATTATAGTAGTGTTTATGCTTAAGCACAAATGTTGAAGGGTGTCTTCACGACCATGCCCCGTGTCTTAAAAGAAGAAAAAAGGTTCTTTAAGCAAAATTTTAAATTATCCACATTTTATGGGTATGGGTACATGACATTGTGGTATGAGAGCGAGTAATGAAGTCATGTTCCTCCCTTATACGTTAATGTAGAGGGGAGGGTACACTACATTGTGGAGGGTTTCTAAGGTTAAAGAAATAATGTTCATTTCTTATGGCCAGAGTTATGCTTTAAACTCTCTATTTTTTTGTAATTTCTCAAAACAGTGAGGTATTTTATTAATAAGTCTGAAGATATATGGTTATAGATTTTTTTATTTTTTTTTTGGATTTTGCTCTCTGTTACACAATAATACCTAGATAAATTAGTCATTAACCCAAGTAAGGAGGTTACACTATACCCCTAACTTTACTACTTAGTCCCTCGGTACATAAAGAGATCTCCTTAAGTGTTGTTACTGATGTTTTATAGCAATAATATTACCAAGAGGGTTATATACTAGGCAGTCTCAAGTATGCCTAAGCATCAGTATCTAAATGTGCGTGGAAGAGTGAATCCATAAGCATATTCTACTTTATTTGGTACTACTCAAAGGGGCACCAACATATGTGTAAAAGGATGTCCAAATAGGTGATTTCACTTGTATTCCGTGCATGTATGCTTCCCCAACCACAATTTGACCTAGTGAAATATAGATCTACGTGTATAAATATTTTAGAACACATATCTAGCTTAAAGTAATTTTTTCTAAAATTTGGACGTGCACAAACAAAAGAGATTTGATACCTCTTCCAATATCCTTGATTGACATAAACAAATAATATTATCAAGAAATTACTTATAAAATATGAACAGTAACAAACTTAATAAAAAAGACAATTCCCTTGTATTGATAATTCAAAAAATATGTCACTTTGAGGTGGCAACTTGCCTTCTGAGACTTCCAATAAAATAACAAGACTTGACAAACCAATCCATAGAAAACTAGATTTAGATGTGTCTAATAATTAAGAACATGTGTTTCCTCCTAATATGTCATAACTTCAAATTCTAAAAGGGCATAATATGTATTTTTAACCTATTATTATTATTATAGTTATAAAACCCCTAATTTAAAAATATTTAAAAAAATCACAAATCACTCCCTTCTTAGCGATGGTTTTTAGTTAACATTTTCATTTTTGAATTTAATAACTTTTATTTAACTAAATTGCAATCATAACTAAGTTTCTAGTTAACATTTTTGTCTTTAAATTAAATAACTTTTATTTAACTTTTTCATCCTTAAATAAAACTCAAATGTCAAAAACTAATAAATTTTTAATAAAAAAAATTCTTCTTACAATATGATTTAGTAATGAAACCATTATAATTATTTAAGTTGATACTATTTTTAATTATTATAAAAAATAAAAATAAAATAATAAAAAGAATCAAAACTAATGAAACCACATATTACATTTACATTTATGTTTTCAAAAGTGTTGTTATAGAGACCTTTCAAAATATGTCCTCATCCTATTTTATAAAACATTTTATATGAACCCTTATGTGAAAGACATACGTTCTAAACCTCTTTCATAATTTATATACATTGGGTGTTTTTAGATATTCCATAAACAATATAAAAGAAAGATAGTAGAAGGTGGAAAATGATCACTCTAAGTGGTCATAAATGCATTATTATTTTCATAAGCAAAAACTTGACAAAGCAAAATGATGAACTCTGAGAACAAATTCTTGGATAAGCAAAATGATGAACTCTGAGAACAAATTCTTGGATCGAAATTAAGATATTTGCCTCAAAGCTTTCTTAAATGAGAAGAAACCCCTGAGACTTTAACAGTGCAAGCCACATCCCAACCGACCAAAGGAAAATGTCAAGCCTTAAAAGAGAACATTTGATGGGCTTAGGTCTGTAAAATATATCCATCGCACCGGAATCCTCATTAAATTTTCCGAATTATGTGCCATGCTTCTTGATAATATTATGTTATAACCAATTCCCAATTCCAACGACTATCCAGTACAACGACTCTCTTTGTCTCCACATACTCAAACTGAATTTTCCCGATGATGTATTCTAAAGGAAATATGTTAAACTCATAGTCAAACCTTTCATCTTCTTCCAGCCGTCTAATAAGATCAAATTCTTTGTCATGTCGAAAAGTTGCGAAGGGTAATATCTGATATTCATAGCTGATGAACGACTTGGGAGTTACAGGAAGTACGAGAATATCAGCCTCCCCAGCGAACTTAAACCTGAAGCGGTCATTGTTATAACCAATTCCCTCTCTAACATTGATAGCTTGGGAGCGGTCTTTTACCATTTGAGGCATGTCGCGAGCACAAAAGAAGTAATTGATTATGCCAGACCCGGTGGATCCATGATGAGTTCGATATATAAACTGGTTGTCGAAGCCAACTTCAATTTGATTGTTCGCCATTTGAACTCTTGTGACAACTGCTCCTGACAAAGGCTCCAGCGCTTTCCCATCGGTTTTGTAAGTGTATCCACCACGTCTGTAAGCCTCGTCCACGGCAGCAAAGTATTTCCCCACTTCTTGGGCGTCTGAAGCAATTTTGCCGAAATTATGAGCCAAGCCTCCAACCCCAAATCCCAAGCCACCCAAGATCACACTGGCTCCGCTCAAAGCCATGGCCACACCTGATGCCCCAACTATCCCTGCCCCAGTGCCAGCAAGTCTGGCTACAAAACTTGCCAGGTCGAAAGCCAACTGAGTGCCGAAAGTGGCCTTTTCAACATCGTCGCAAGATAACGACAGCTTGTAAGCATCCAAACCCACATTAGCGAAGCCTAGGAGAGCTCCAAATCCGTCGGTGGCCATGTATTTGAAAACATTGCCGAATGTAGAGAGTGAAACTAGCTTCCCCGCTAGTTGCTCACCTTGGAGTGCAGTCTTCACAAGGGAGGCTACGTTGTGAATATCTAGCAGACTTGTGTGTCCTATTTGGATCATGTTCAGGTAAGAATGCACCTTCATTGCCCGTGAAAGATCAGAATTTATTGATTCACTCGGTGGGCTTTCGTTAGCACTCACTCCACTGTTAAGCCACTCTATTATCATCTGCACTGCAACCATCGTGTTTAGGCCATCAATGGGAGGGCTTTACACAGCCGCATGGTCTTTGAACTTCCCATTTTCAAAGGTAAAGTCCTTCCGGAGGGCCTTCCACTTGGGATAGAGATAGGATGTGAACTCTTTGAAAGTTTTATTCAGAGTATCCAACAATGGTGTCCAGTTTCCCATTAGGCCTTCCTCCCGCACTAAGCGTATTGTTGCTTCTCGCCATCGAGCAGTCCAATCATAAGCTTCTACCATTATAAGGGCATGTCAAAGGTCCAGGTCTCCAGCCAAAAGAGATTCTGCAGCTTCAACCACGTTGTTTCGTTTTCTGTTGTCAAACATGTCACCGAGATCAATCTCGCTGCTGATTTGTCTCACAGTGACTCCTCCCTCAACAAGGGCGTGTCCCATCTTTTCATAATAGATTAAAACCAACTTGAACTTGGGCTCTTCTGCCCTACCGAATGCTTCGTAGTGCTCTGCAAATAATCTTTGCAGTGACCTCTCAAGGCATCAAGCTTTGATACAACACAACTAGTCGCGCAGTCAAATAATCTTTTGAAATAGTGTAGGAGGGAAATGTGATGTTCAAATATTTGAATTTGAATTTGAAATTGACCGCCATCCGAAACACCCGTCCCATCCTCAATGACGTAGGGCTGCCAACTCAGAGAACCTTGAAATCAGTCAAACAACGGAGGCAATTTAATGCATTGCGTGAAGGATGTCAAGATTAGAATTTTTGAAGCAAGTACCAGAAAAGAACCTACATGGATCAGGCCATGGATGCAGGGGTTAAATTTGACGGGAGTATACCCGTATTTAGGTTTTTTACCCGTCAAATACGGGTGAATATGGAAAAAACCCATCATCTAAGAAGGGCATTTTTTTAAAACAGTAGTAGTTTTGACGGGTATTTATAAAATTTGCCAGTATCTAATTTATATATATATATATATATTACCAGTTGTAGAAGTGAACGTAGAAGAAAAGGGCTCACGGCCCTCCAGTCGTTCCTGCTCCCAGTTAATATCATATAAATATACACTTGTACATCAGGGCATTAAATTGCTGGGACAAATTCCAATACTTGGATTCCAGTTTGAGTTGATGTTTTGCACAGTCGACTTTAATATCGATATCCACTATGGAACAAGCAAGGATTTAAACCAGATACGTTTTTAAGACATGTCATGTGACTAAGATGCATTCTCCAAGTGTCGACCATATGAAGGGTGGTAAAACCCTAAAGGTTTTAATGTGCTTTGGGAACTGTGTTAGTCTTTTCATTAGTGGTATGGGGGAGTTTAATTACTTCCTAAATTTTCCAAGGGCTCTTGGCCGCTTAGCCCTGCTACTCAACTGTGTGCAAATAGAAAGGAAAAACCACCAATATCGACCATTACCACTTCTAGACTACACCTTCGAAGTTGAATTTTATCACTACGATGGTTCTTGGAGATGTTTTTGATACTAAGAAGGTAATCTGTGAATTGTAATCATTTTTCTTGGTTTTCTTACATAACAATAAAAAGAGAAAGATAGTTTAACTCTCATCCTGTGGTTTTCATGTGCAGGGTTCTTGTCTTCTTCGAGAGGGTGATTTGAGCTATCGCCGAGAAGACTTCTATGGAACTGGTAAGACCAAATCATTCCTTGCATAGTCCCAAGATAGGCTTTTGTGGTGTGTTTCCAAAGCGATGGGGTTATCCACCTAGTATTGTATTGACGGGTGGGAGTGATTATCGCTTGGTATAATTTCTTTGCTGCAACGATACATTGGTTACTATGAAGCATTTTTGAACATTTCTATGGGCACTCTAACCATTTTCCTTAACAAAAGATATCTAAATTTGATTATTTTTGTGGGCAATGTGCCATTACAAATCTTTTATGCATGCTAGTCTGTTAGAAAAGATTTGGACATTTTTGGTGGTTTTAATGGGAATTTGGCCATACAATTTTGGTGAAATTGCATTTTCTATTGTTGAAATTATACGTTTTTATTGGTGAAATAGATTTCTGTGGGAACTGTGACAATTTTCCTTCACAAAAGATATCTGAATTTGATTATTTTTGTGGGCACTGTGCCAATACAGTGCATTTATGCATGATAGTCTGTTTTGACCTTTTTGGTGGTTTTAATTGGAATTTGGGCATACAATTTTGGTGAAGTACCATCCTTGGAATGAGGGGAAGTACCCAGGGTTTCTCCCCAGGCTTTGTTACTTGGAAAAAAATGAAATGTACAGTCCAAATGTAAGAACAATTGCATTAATGAAATGCAGTTCACAGTCTTATGGAGATAGGGGTAAGAGTATTTTAAATTAAACTAATCTCTGGAAAAAATTCAGAAGTCAATGCAAGAAAGCTACTAAACAAATCAACCATATTATGACCCGATTTCAATATATCAACAAAAAGTTATAATACTAATAATGAAAGAAATATTACAAGCTAGGAAGGGGAGGGAACAAGCGACCTCTGTCATAAGATGAACCCCTACTTAAGAGAACTTAGAGTAACGTAATGGAGAGGGTGTTGAAGAAGGCCTCGTTATTGTCTGAGAAGTGACAGTTCCACCCCCATTAGAAGAAAGTGTAGCCATTGTTTCGATGTTTCTTTACCTGCATGGAAGAAGCAGACATGTAAATGGTTAGATGCACTTAAACAATGTAAAACAGTAAACTAATGCACCCATATGGTAGTTCCAGAGTTGAAGATGGCATTTAGTCGGAGAGTTTAACATATGAAAAAAGTGGTCATCACTTGTGACTAAAACACTGAAAAATGTAATTAGACAAAATATGTTTGTTCTGGTAGAATTATATAGTTAACTAGGAATGAAGATTGATATTTAGTATCACAGGACTGTTAAAACTAAAAACTTAAAATCAATAAGACTCACCACTAATGTGGAACAGTTATGCTACACTTATCCCAACAATGGAGCTTAAGAGTGACTTTCTTCCACACCTAAGGTAAATTTGAGTAAATAGTACATTAAGGGAGAGTCAGTTCACAACTTCACACACCCATTGCTAGGATTTAGCTTAACCCAGTTAACAGCAGTGTTATTAAAACCAAACCAAAACCGGTAAAACAGGCCAGCTCAACCGGTTCCAGGCCCTGTGAAATTCCTAAGTTATTTCCACTAAATCCCTTACTGCTGAAAATGCAAGTTAAGAATTCTGGAGACTGGTTTTCTTACTGTATTATGATGTTTGATTTCTTCCAATGGTTGTAGGTGCACTTTAATGAACATCAAACTAATACTCTATCTCAGCCTAAGTGAATTCAGTTTATAAACTTCATTATGCCCCCTGAATTTTCTCTAAGTATGGGTGCATGTGTTCTTACTATATTTGGTGTGTAACTCAACTTCTGATGGAGATATAAACTTGGGACAGCAATCTGATTTGTAACCTTTAAGTAATATTTCTGTGTTGGTGTATCCCTTTGGACCTTTCTCAAACAAATAATAATATGCAGGAATAACTCACAGTGAACACACAAGTTTAATAATCTTCCATTTAACAGTTGTTTAAGTATGTGACGATTAGTTTTCAGTGAACTCCCTCATTAGATACTTGCTGAATATGAACATTTGTTTCAATATTTCAATTAGATATGAACTCCACATTCTTTCTCTTACAATTGTAGTTAGGGTGTAACATTAAACAATTGAATATTTTAATTTTAATTCGTTGATATGACTGAAACAATCAACAGATGTTTCTCTTCTAAAAAGTCTAAAACTATCTTTTTGCTTTTGGTTGAACAAAATTGATATTATGGTACCTTCTATAACCAATAACATTTACATTAAGTACAAGTTCCGAGGCTCTGCAGTGTCACCCCATTCTTAAAATTCAACATTCCTACTTTTGAAGGTTTTAATATAAAGCCCATAATATCTAGAGTACTTATGATATCCCAAATATTAGATTGTTCAAGACAAAACGCTGCCACTGCAGGGCTACAGCTTTGGAGATCACGCTGTGACTAATTTAACATTAAGCTCATATGCAAATAAATCCTTTGACTTGTTTATATGAAAAATTAAAGATTCATACATAAAGTGCAGAGTCGACTGATTTAACTTTCCTTCAGATTTTAAACCAAATTAGGACAGCATAGCGTCTTACTTCTGATATGTGGCTGAGAGGACTCTGTGGTGGCAGTTTTAGCTGAGACAAGCTAATCTGGAGTCTCCTCCTCGATGTAGACTGGTCTATCTCTTAGAAGCTTGTCCATGTCACTTAATATCTTCTTTAATTTTAAATTGGCATCCTGGATGATAAGGGGAAGGTATCTAGTTATTTCTTTTATCTTTTTTAGTAACCAGAAATAATTCTGTCAGGGCTTTCTGTTTTTCCATGAATTTTCTTCAAAGTTATCTCAGCAGAGTCCCTCTTTTGTATTACCTCTAGTGTTGCATGTCTAGGCCGAGTCACTCAGAGTTGACTCATTTTTGTGCATGAACGCCATTGGTACTTTTCAATAGGGGTGATCGGTGGCTTACTTATTTTTTGACGGGTAAAAATAAATAATGAACGTCATTTTTTTGACGGGTAAACATAAATATTAAACGTCATAGGAAGGGTAGTTTCAAAAGAAACCCGTCACATAAAAATTGCTTGACGGGTAAGGGTGCCCGTCAAATTTAACCCCTACATGGATGTATCATGAACATCACTGCTTCACCATACGTTATGCCAACGAGAGTGTGTGTCTCTGACATTCAACAGAGTCGTCTAAAAGACGATTCTGTCCAGTAAATAAGGGCAAACAATACTCTACATGCAGTAGAGTATTTATGTCCGATCCTTTCCAAAGTAAGATCCAACGGCGGACAGTGCGACCGTTGTCGCATTAAATACTCTACTGCATGTAGAGTATTTGTCGCCGTAAATAAGGCTTGCCGTTGGAGTTAGGGTTGGGCAAGTCAATCTAGAAAACTAGCATTCTCCGCCTCTCTATCTTTCTTTGCATTCGAAAAAAGTACAAATATAAGCATTCCAAATGTTAATGTAAAGATATCAAATATGAAGAGCGTGATGTTCTTTGAAATATTATATGTATTCCAACGTATACATTACGCTACAGCGAGAGGCGAGTGATTCTCGAAGTCACGGGCACTTCGGGCAGGCAGCTTTAAACGACGTTGGAGTGACAATATGGCGATTTGATAGTTAGTGCGACAGTAAAGTCAAGTCAATAGTAGGAGTGATCCTTATGCTTCAAGAGTCAAGCTCAAGATTCATATTTCTTGGCTCTCACGCGATAGCAAAGTGAAGTCAATAACGACGGCTCACTCTGGCGAACCATTAAACTCAGGTCAATGCCGCAACTCTTGCGAATCACATTTCTTGCGAATCACATTTCCCTAATCTTTTATCGTTTGGTAATTTACTCCTTTGTGCTTGCCTTTCCAATCCATCACCATATTTCATTTTCATCTTCCTTACTTTTCATCCTCACTCATTGCCTTCCACATCCATCCCCCTCAAGATTCCATCTATGTCATTGCCTTACACTTTCCTAAATACATCACCATCTTGTGTGTTCACTCGACAATTTTATTGATATCGTTGGAATTTGACAATACGTCGATTTAGGTTCTCTATCACTATTGCCTTTCATTTTTCTAACTCACCCGTCTTTAGATATCTTTATCTTTAATATATATATATATATATGTATATATATAACTCGGAATTAAGCTCAATATCATTATTATTAACAAAGAGAAGCCGCTATGAAGCAAGTGCATGCCTTTGACATCAAAAGAGTTATGGGTTCTCACTTGCATAAATACTCCATGTAGACAATGGTGGCATATTGACCATTCAATATGGAAATGGAAGGCGCCGCCTCGTGTGATTATATTTTGCTGGTTAGCAC
Organism: Pseudotsuga menziesii; assembly: GCA_001517045.1. Lineage (NCBI taxonomy): Eukaryota > Viridiplantae > Streptophyta > Pinopsida > Pinales > Pinaceae > Pseudotsuga > Pseudotsuga menziesii. The sequence goes on along the minus strand of LPNX010980644.1, from coordinate 26,348 downwards.
TGGATAATGGCTGAGCTTATCCAGCATGTACGTTCATGCTGGATAGGCCAGCTGGGCGTGGGTCCCCTGCTCGTTGAGCGAATCCATTGACCTGAGGGAGTAAGCTACCGACGGGCCCTCCGGCTACCGGCAATCCCTTCCTCCGGTTGTCCCTCGTCCGTTCTACCACCGCACTTGTCACCCCGTTTTTCAACCCTCTGTTACGCCCGATATCGCCGTTACATCCTCCGCCGTCTCCTCCCTTCGTCCATCGCAGTCACCGACTCTGTCCATGCATTAATGTCACCTACCTTCACATTTCAAACAACCATCCCGCCTTGCTCTGCCCATTCGCGACCCCTCCTCTCTATGCTTGCCATGGAATGATTTCTAGTCGAACACCACCGAGGCATCGTATTACTCTATTCAGTCGGCAGGAATGCCTGGGCATTCTTGGGGATTCAAAGGCGTTTAGGGCTTTTACGGATTTCTCTTTTCAGGTACTGTGAAAGTCCAAGCAAATTTATATATTTTTTTCTGTACAGTAATCGTGACTGATGCCTCTGTGTAGAAATAGTAATTGAGTAGTTTAGTATCAAGTTGTGTGTTTTTCTTGGTGTGCTTCCTGGGGTTTTGGATTCGAGTGCATTAAGGTTTTGGATTCGAGTGCTATATTTTCAGAAATTTTGGATTCAAATGTATTCAGTTTTTTCTTTAGCGGTTTGGTTCCTCTACATTGCTCTGTTGGTGATGCAGTGGAAGCTTATGACACCGATTGCTGGTGGCGCGGCATAATCGCCAAACTGGTTACAGGCGCGGAAGAGGAGCTTTGGGTGGTCTACTTCCCTGATACTCGCACTGTCAAGGAATATCCCCACTCAGACTTACGCCCAGCTCAACAATGGCTCCGAGGAAGGTGGATCCGGACGCCTCAGGTTCGATTCTTAGCATAGCCATTTAACTGGGCTTTGTTGCTTGTAATAATTGATAGAAGGTTGGTTTTGTAATCTGGTGTTGATTTTAAAAACCGTTTGACTATTCTGTTAAAGTAGGTCTTCTGTTGTACGCTGATCGAGTCTGAGCATTGAAAATTCAACTCTGTGCAGGAAAGCAGCAAAATCGTAGAGGAAGTACTCCGATGTTTTGCTTTGGAAAACTCGGAAGAAACTCCTCTGATCTCAGGCGGACAAATCGATGGAGAGAAAAAGAGGCGGGCTGTTAAGTCCAAAGAAGCTTTTCTTGGCGGAGGAGCTTCTTGTAAACGGAAGAAGCTGAATACTCTGCGACAAGAAGACATCAGCTACGGGTTGGAAATTGGGCCCTCTTCTTTCAGCTGTAAATTCTCTAAAAAGAGCCCGGGACGGCGGGCAGCTGAAGCAGCCAAGAGAAACGGGACTGAAGCCAATATGGATGATCATGAATAGTAGAATTAAAGCATGTATGGTTTCGCAGGATAGGAAGACACAAATGGCACTTACAGACCTTAAATTCAATAATTTGATAAATCCTTTCATTCTATGAAGTGTTTCAAAATTTGAATCGATTAAAATGTCTTCCTTGTACTATTTGAAATCTAGTTATGGCTGATTTTGACCCTAGATGCCGTGCAACAGTGCATACATTTTGGATGGTGTGATAGGTTTTTCTTGCAACTTTTGTTACCTGTTTCCAATAGATTGCTGTAGTGCCTGCAAAAGAAGCTGCCATTGTCAAAAGGGTTCTTATTTTTCGTACAAATTCAAATATTCTGTATTATAGATTTTTCTTACAAATTCAAATACCATATGTTTCATACATCTGCACCTCGGTTATAAATGATATCTAAGTTAATTCTTACAATTAACTCGAAAACTCAGAAATAATGGATTGAAAACTTAAAAACTTAAAGGGGTCATTGTATCACATAACAAAGTTGAATGCAATGAAGAAATTATAATTAACTAGCACACTCATATAGTTTATGGGTGGATCATCTCCATAGAGATTAAATGGTTGAGAAATATCCATGGAATGAAAAACAATTTGATTTTTTTTGTTTCAATTCTTCATATTTTTCTAGTTAAACTAGTTCAAGTGAGTTATCCATGCTTAGCTACATGTTATCACTTAGTGTTATCCATTTATTAATTATCGACTTATGTATATATATAATGTTAGCCATCAGGTGTAGCTCATGCAGTCTCTGTGGGGTTTAGTCCTCATGAGGTTTCATGTTCAAACCTCATGGTCAGCCGCGTGGACTACATCCTATGCTTTTCCATTTACTAAGTTTAAAGAAAACTTGTGGTATGAGAAAGAGATAGAGGCTAAAAGAAAATTAAGATACTATAAGGAGGTTGTTAACCCCAATCTATAAGATGAAAGGTATCTCTATATTTTAACTAATTCTAACTAGTTCAAACAAGAAAATTAATATAACCAAGATAAGACTGAACTCTCATGAACTTAGCAATGCTTCTTTATAAGTTTTTCGAGCATAATAATAGAATTTCACAACAAATCAAATAATTCACATATTTTTTCTCTAGTTTTGATAGACCGAAATTGATTATAATGGAAGTTAACCACCACCACCACCATCGTGGTCATTAAGCTAATATTGAAATATTTTGTTATATATTCTATTTAAGATTGATTAAAATATTTTTTCTTAAATACTACATATCACTCCATATTAAGCATGGAGAAAATTACATTTAAATACTTGTTATTTATTGTTAATATTAAAATAAATTATTTTTTCATTAATTTATTTTAAATATAAAGTGTCAACTCCATGACGAACAAGGAATGAATTATACATCTCCCTTGTGAATAAAGAATGGATTACACATCTCCCCTTTATTCTAGTGGC
>LPNX010980644.1:13278-23373 GCA_001517045.1 Pseudotsuga menziesii | reverse complement strand
AAATGATAACTAAATCAACTTTTAATAAAAATAATTTAATTATTATATATTTATTAATAATTCTCAATTAACACAAACTTTACATTATTATAATAAAAATTATTACTAAAACCATATTGTTCTTTTAACCAAACAATTCAATTGTAATTCTCAATTAATAAGAAGAGAGAAAGAATGAGCACGCAAAATTTAAACATAGACCATATTACAACAGAATCACATCTCATAAATACGATATTTTTATGTGCCTCCTAAATGTTCATAAATAAACTTATAAATTTAAATATATGCAATATCAAATTAGAATTTTAAAATATGTAATTTTTTTTTACACTAATAAGACAACTTTATTTATTATGAAAAGTTGTGTCCTAGTTACAAAATGTTTCTTCCTAGTCCTTGTATCTATATGAACCGAGCTCTAAATAACCCCTGCCTTCATATTTTTGCTATGAGACCTCAATAAACTTGTAAGAACAAGATTAAAACTAATATTTAAAAACTAGAAATAGCTTGAGACTATTTTTGATAGTGGTGTCAATCAGAAGATTAAATAATGCTCAAAATGCCATACTCAGTGCAAGTTCCCCCCTGGAGCAGTTCCCAAACAATCTTCCCCAAATCTTCCTTAAGGGCGAGTTTGGTCAAATGATCGGCCTCGGTATTCAGCTCTCATGACATGAATGAAAAAAAATGAATGAAAACTGTTGATGATGCTTCTAGTCTCGATGACCCAATGTTGAAGATCCAAGTTGTGCAGGGTGTGCTTGTTCATTGCCCAATCGATAATTGCTTTGGAATCCCCAATGACCATAATAGGGAGCAAATCCAAGTGTTTACAAAATGTTCCCGCCCAGTCCGTGTATCCATATGAACCGAGCTCTAAATAACCCTTGCCTTCATATTTTTGCTATCATACCTCAATAAACTTGTAAGAACAAGATTAAAACTAATACTTAAAAACTAGAAATAGCTTGAGACTGATGTTAATCAGAAGATTAAAAATAATGCTCAAAATGGCATACTCAATGCAGGTTTTCTCCTGGAGCAGTTCCCAAACAATCTTCCCCAAATTTTCCTTAAAGACAAGTTTAGAAAAATGATCAACCCCACTATTCAGCTCTCTCATAACATAAATGAAAAAATTAAATGAAAGATATTGATGACGCTTCTAGTCCAGATGACCCAATGTAATATCTAACTAATCATGAAAAATAAGTGTAGAAGCTTTTATTTGGTTGAAGTCCTAAAACCTAATCGATTACTTTCGTAAAAAATGATTTTAGTACCATCTTTCCCTATAATCATGAGATGTGAATTTTCGGCGTTCCCCCGCCTCCGTTGATTTCGTCTCAACAATTCGATGACCCACTTTATTTCGATACGAGTGGCCAGAAAGTGACGTGACGTTAGCCACTTGTGTCGGTCTCCCTCAGTATTTGGATCTTCCCCTCTCTTCCAACAGGTCTCACTCATCCACGTGGAGGGGGATTATTCATTCTCTTCCTCGTAAAGAAGAAGACAAGAAAGAGAATACGATAAGAATAAGGACACAGGAAATGGGTTGGAGCAAGGGAAGAAAGTGGCAACAGCAAAATCATGGTGCCAAGGTTACTTGATTGTTATTTTGAGCTTCTCTTTAACTTTTCTAAAAACTCGTTTAGACTTAGGTATTACTAATTTGGCATTTCCATATATTTGGCCCTAATTTGTTTTTATAACAATATTTTGGGTAATTTCATTTTTAATATTTTGATTAATTATATTTGACACTAAATTGCTTTTATAGCCATGGTTTAAACCCATTCATGCATATGCATGAAAGATTTATAAAAACTACAATTTAGCATGTATAATTTTTCATGGAAATATAGGTTGGCTTATGTGTATTTGTTTCTTTTAAAATACGTGTGTTTTATTTTGTTATTATGTGTTTTAAATTTAGTCTTTGCATTTTTTATGGTCATTGTTGTTTTATGCTAATCTAAGGTTGTATTTTTTTTTAAGATTGACCTATTTACCCAACTATTTGCACCGATCGGATGACCGGCAACGTCGGATGTGACCGCTCATGCGAGCCAGGTCGTCCGATCGGTGCAAATGGTCGGTTAAGTAGTTTACTCATTTTTTTATAGGGGGTAGTGGTTCCACCAAAGAGGATTTGTTTAGTTGAATTGTAAGAGGGAGAATTACATAAAGGGGTTACGATATGGTGTACAGAAGAGGACTAGGTGTACTGAAATGGGACAAAGGGTATTGTAGAGGAGTTGCAAATGAAATCACCCAAATATTGAGGGTCATGTCAACTATAATCAATGCCATGGAATTAGCTTAGAGAATAGGAGTTGCAGCAAATGTCTATGATGTGAGTGATGAACAGTGGGAAGTAGACGCTCCATAAGCGGACATTGAAGCCCCAAAAGAGAGGCTTATTACTGTTCATCACTCACATCATAGACATGTGGAGGCTTCAATGTCCTCTTATGGAGCGTCTACTTCCCACTGTTCATCACTCACATCATAGACATTTGTTGCAACTCCTATTCTCTAAGCTAATTCCATGGCATTGATTATAGTTGACATGACCCTCAATATTTGGGTGATTTCATTTGCAACTCCTCTACAATACCCTTTGTCCCATTTCAGTACACCTAGTCCTCTTCTGTACACCATATCGTAACCCCTTTATGTAATTCTCCCTCTTACAATTCAACTAAACAAATCCTCTTTGGTGGAACCACTACCCCCTATAAAAAAAAGGAGTAAACTACTTAACCGACCATTTGCACTGATCGGACGACCTGGCTCGCGTGAGCGGTCACATCCGACGTTGCCGGTCGTCCGATCGATGCAAATAGTCGGGTAAATAGGTCAATCTTAAAAAAAATAACAACCTTAGATTAGCATAAAACAACAATGACCATAAAAAATGCAAAGACTAAATTTAAAACACACAATAACAAAATAAAACACAAGTATTTTAAAAGAAACAAATACACATAAGCCAACCTATATTTCCATGAAAAATTATACATGCTAAATTGTAGTTTTTATAAATCTTTCATGTATATGCATGAATGGGTTTAAACCATTGCTATAAAACAATTTAGTGTCAAATATAATTAATCAAAATGTTAAAAATGAAATTACCCAAAATATTGTTATAAAAACAAATTAGGGCCAAATATATGGAAATGCCAAATTAGTAATACCTAAGTCTAAACGAGTTTTTAGAAAAGTTAAAGAGAAGCTCAAAATAACAATCAAGTAACCTTGGCACCATGATTTTGCTGTTGCCACTTTCTTCCCTTGCTCCAACCCATTTCCTGTGTCCTTATTCTTATCGTACTCTCTTTCTTGTCTTCTTCTTTACGAGGAAGAGAATGAATAATCCCTCTCCACGTGGATGAGTGAGACCTGTTGGAAGAGAGGCGAATATCCAAATACTGAGGGAGACCGACACAAGTGGCTAACGTCATGTCACTTTCTGGCCACTCGTATCGAAATAAAGTGGGTCATCGAATTGTTGAGACGAAATCAATGGAGACGGGGGAACGCCGAAAATTCACATCTCATGATTATAGGGAAAGATGGTACTAAAATCATTTTTTACGAAAGTAATCAATTAGGTTTTAGGACTTCACCCAAATAAAAGCTTCTACACTTATTTTTCATGATTAGTTAGATATTACATTTTTCATGATTAGTTAGATATTACATTGGGTCATCTGGACTAGAAGCGTCATTAATATCTTTCATTTAATTTTTTTCATTTATGTTATGAGAGAGCTGAATAGTGGGGTCGATCATTTGTCTAAACCTGTCTTTAAGGAAAATTTGGGGAAGATTGTTTGGGAACTGCTCCAGGAGAAAACCTGCATTGAGTATGGCATTTTGAGCATTATTTAATCTTCTGATTAACATCAGTCTCAAAAACAGTCTCAAGCTATTTCTAGTTTTTAAGTATTAGTTTTAATCTTGTTCTTACAAGTTTATTGAGGTCTGATAGCAAAAATATGAAGGCAAGGGTTATTTAGAGCTCGGTTCATATGGATACACGGACTAGGCGGGAACATTTTGTAAACACTTGGATTTGCTCCCTATTATGGTCGTTGGGGATTCCAAAGCAATTATCGATTAGGCAATGAACAAGCACACCCTGCACAACTTGGATCTTCAACATTGGGTCATCCAGACTAGAAGCATCATCAACAGTTTTCATTCAATTTTTTTCAATCATGTCATGAGAGCTGAATACTGAGGCCGATCATTTGACCAAACTCGCCCTTAAGGAAGATTTGGGGAAGATTGTTTGGGAACTGCTCCAGGGGGGAACTTGCACTGAGCATGGCATTTTGAGCATTATTTAATCTTCTGATTGACACCACTATCAAAAATAGTCTCAAGCTATTTCTAGTTTTTAAATATTAGTTTTAATCTTGTTCTTACAAGTTTATTGAGGTCTCATAGCAAAAATATGAAGGCAGGGGTTATTTAGAGCTCGGTTCATATAGATACAAGGACTAGGAAGAAACATTTTGTAACTAGGACACAACTTTTCATAATAAATAAAGTTGTCTTATTAGTGTAAAAAAAAATTACATATTTTAAAATTCTAATTTGATATTGCATATATTTAAATTTATAAGTTTATTTATGAACATTTAGGAGGCACATAAAAATATCGTATTTATGAGATGTGATTCTGTTGTAATATGGTCTATGTTTAAATTTTGGCGTGCTCATTATTTCTCTCTTCTTATTAATTGAGAATTACAATTGAATTGTTTGGTTAAAAGAACAATATGGTTTTAGTAATAATTTTTATTATAACAATGTAAAGTTTGTGTTAATTGAGAATTATTAATAAATATATAATAATTAAATTATTTTTATTAAAAGTTGATTTAGTTATCATTTAATAATTTATCAATAATTTTAAGTAATTATTGTAAACATAATTTAAATTCAAATTTTAATATTAAAAAGCCACTCAGAATAAAGGGGAGACGTGTAATCCATTCTTTATTCACAAGGGAGATGTATAATTCATTCCTTGTTCATCATGGAATTGACACTTTATATTTAAAATAAATTAATAAAAAAATAATTTATTTTAATATTAACAATAAATAACAAGTATTTAAATGTAATTCTTTCATGTTTAATACAAAGTATATAAATGTAATTCTTTCCTGTTTAAATGTAATTTTCTCCATGCTTAATATGGAGTGATATGTAGTATTTAAGAAAAAAAATGTTAATCAATCTTAAATAGAATATATAACAAAATATTTCAATATTAGTTTAATGACCACGATGGTGGTGTTGGTGGTTGACTTCCATTATAATCAATTTCGGTCTATCAAAACTTGAGAAAAAATATGTGAATTATTTGATTTGTTGTGAAATTCTATACCTCATGAGGACTAAACCCCACAGAGACCGCATGAGCTACACCTCATGGCTAACATTATATACATAAGTCGATAATTAATAAATGGATAACACTAAGTGATAACATGTAGCTAAGCATGGATAACTCACTTGAACTAGTTTAACTAGAAAAATATGAAGAATTAAAACAAAAAAAATCAAATTGTTTTTCATTCCATGGATATTTCTCAACCATTTAATCTCTATGGAGATGATCCACCCATAAACTATATGAGTGTGCTAGTTAATTATAATTTCTTCAGACTAGACTATACATTGCATTCAACTTTGTTATGTGATACAATGACCCCTTTAAGTTTTTAAGTTTTCAATCCATTATTTCTGAGTTTTCGAGTTAATTGTAAGAATTAACTTAGATATCATTTATAACCGAGGTGCAGATGTATGAAACATATGGTATTTGAATTTGTACGAAAAATCTATAATACAGAATATTTGAATTTGTACGAAAAATAAGAACCCTTTTGACAATGGCAGCTTCTTTTGCAGGCATTACAGCAATCTATTGGAAACAGGTAACAAAAGGTGTAAGAAAAACCTATCACGCCATCCAAAATGTATGCACTGTTGCACGACATCTAGGGTCAAAATCAGCCATAACTAGATTTCAAATAGTACAAGGAAGACATTTTAATCGATTCAAATTTTGAAATCCTTCATAGAATGAAAGGATTTATCAAATTATTGAATTTAAGGTCTGTAAGTGCCATTTGTATCTTCCTGTCCTGCAAAACCATACGTGCTTTAATTCTACTATTCATGATCATCCATATTGGCTTCAGTCCCATTTCTCTTGGCTGCTTCAGCTGCCCGCCGTCCCGGGCTCTTTTTAGAGAATTTACAGCTGAAAGAAGAGGGCCCAATTTCCAACCCGTAGCTGCTGTCTTCTTATCGCAGAGTCTTCAGCTTCTTCCGTTTACAAGAAGCTCCTCCGCCAAGAAAAGCTTCTTTGGACTTAACAGCCCACCTCTTTTTCTCTCCATCGATTTCTCCGCCTGAGATCAGAGGAGTTTCTTCCGAGTTTTCCAAACCAAAACACCGGAGTACTTCCTCTACGATTGTGCTGCTTTCCTGCACAGAGTTGAATTTTCAATGCTCAGACTCGATCAGCGTACAACAGAAGACCTACTTTAACAGAATAGTCAAATGATTTTTAAAATCAACACCAGATTACAAAACCAACCTTCTATCAATTATTACAAGCAACAAAGCCCAGTTAAATGGCTATGCTAAGAATCGAACCTGAGGCGTCCGGATCCACCTTCCTCGGAGCCATTGTTGAGCTGGGCGTAAGTCTGAGTGGGGATATTCCTTGACAGTGCGAGTATCAGGGAAGTAGACCACCCAAAGCTCCTCTTCCGCCTGTAACCAGTTTGGCGATTATGCCGCGCCACCAGCAATCGGTGTCATAAGCTTCCACTACATCACCAACAGAACAATGTAGAGGAACCAAACCGCTAAAGGAAAAACTGAATACATTTGAATCCAAAATTTCTGAAAATATAGCACCGACTACAAAAACGTAAACCTTAATGCACTCGAATCCAAAACCCCAGGAAGCACACCAAGAAAAACACACAACTTGATACTAAACTACTCAATTACTATTTCTGCACAGAGGCATCAGTCACGATTACTGTACATAAATTTACTTGGACTTTCACAGTACCTGAGAAGAGAAATCCGTAAAATCCCTAAACACCTTTGAATCCCCAAGAATGCCCAGGCATTCCTGCCGACTGGATAAAGTAATACAATGCCTCGATGGTGTTCGACTAGAAATAATTCCATAGCAAGCATAGAGAGGAGGGGTCGCGAATGGGCAGAGCAAGGCGGGATGGTTGTTTGAAATGTGAAGGTAGGTGGCATTAATGCATGGACAGAGACGGTGACTGCGATGGACGGAGGGAGGAGACGGCGGAGGATGTAACGGCGATATCGGGCGTAACAGAAGGTTGAAAAACGGGGTGATGAGTGCGGTGGTAGAACGGACGATGGACAACCGGAGGAAGGGATTTCCGGTAGCCGGAGGGCCCGTCGGCAGCTTACTCCCTCATGTTAATGGATTCGCTCAATGAGCAGGGGACCCATGCCCAGCTGACCTATCCAGCATGAACGTACATGCTGGATAAGCTCAGCCCTGGATAATAGCATGTTAACCTGGGATAATCTTCAACGAATAGGTAAGATTGGCCCAAGTCTTTGTCCGTTGTGTGGTTTGTTTGAAGAAAGCATTCTTCATCTGTTTGTTTCTTGTAGTTTTTGTCAATCGGTATCGCGGGTTATCGGGGGAATGCTAAATGCAAACACATCTTGGAACAGTGGTTCCATATCTTTTTGTTTTATTGATTGGATGCTACTTCAGTTCACCTTTATGGAGATTCAAGTGTCATCATTGACTGGGCCAAAGGTATTCATAGGATAAAGTTCTTTCATCTTGTTCCATGGCTGAAAAGGATCCCGCTGTTGATTGGAGGGTTTAATAACATATCCTTCTCTTATAGGGAACTAAGGGAGATAATCTTCAGGAAGATTTGTTATCCAAACAAGCTCTCAATGCAGAAGATGGTTTCATTTTGTTTAAGTATTGGTCGGTTGGTTCTTTGATTTTGGTTGGTGGTTGGAAGCCTGCAGGTTGTTTTTGTTTTGGCTCTTTTTAGTTTTGGTTTCTTCATAACCCTCTATTTCTGATCAAGGGATTGGGTCAGGTTTATGGACTACTTACTCGACTATTTTTTACTATGTGTCTTATTTTATCGGTGGGCCCGTTTTCTTTCTTGATGGACCCGAGCCCATGTTAATGTGATTGTGGAGATACTTTCTCTATTGTTTGCTCTGCTCGTCGCCATGGCTCAGGTCCTTCATCTAATGGAAAATGATTTAGGGATTTGGTAATGTAGACGACAATTTTTTTTTAAATGTGGTTCACCATTTGTTAGACGGCTACTCCACGGAAAATTCCAATACCTGATATTCAAACTGAATCAAGGTATGGTCAGCTCATCAATCACAACATTTATTACAAAGGGCTCCACAAGAGCAACATGTCACTTACAAGAGTAGAACCTAGGTGGGAGGGTAAGATTCATTCCTCCCAACCACCCAAGCTACATCCATTTGACATGTAGACGACGATTTTTACTCAAGGTTTTGATACTTAAAGCTAAAAGATGAAGTGCCTTTTTAGTTTAATTTTTATAATGTCTCGTGAGTTTAATTTCTATTACTTTAGTTTCTAAAACAACAAATTAATGAATGTTTTTTAGTCAAAATAAAAATATTTTTAAAAAATCACACTAAGCATGTAGTGTCATTTTTTTAAGAAGAAAAAAAATAGAGCCTTTTCCACACCTAATAGTAAGGCTATTCTCTAATACGTCGCTACCTCGCTACACACAAATAATACGCTCTTGCATCAAGAGAGGCATGTGGCATCTAGAAAGTGTCTTTATGCACTTATGCTATGCTAGCTAGGAGTTAATGGATCAAACTTGGTATGCATAGGTGAAAAATTCTATGGTTTGAGCCAGAATACACTGACTATTTCGACAAGATTTTAATAAAATTTGGTCGGAATTTTTCAAAATGCAAGTTACACTTGTCAAATTTTTGAATTTTTGGTGCTTCAGGGATTTTTCAGAGTGTTGAATCTATTTCTACCATCAAAATTAGGATTAAAACATAGTTACATTCCAATTTTGCAAAATGAAAAACGTTGGCTTATGGGAAAAACTGGCAATCCAATCTGAATCGTCAAATTTTTAGACATCTCCAACTTGTTAAACTTGATCGCTATCAAACTAGTCATCTTTCAGACCTTGCTTCAAGAGTTGCCTAATTCATCCTAGCTACAATGTCATCCAGTTGTGAAGGCCACTTAAGGAAAGTATACATACTTATACATGTGATTGGTATAGGGGGAAGAGGAGTACGTATTCGGCCATCTCACACTTTATTCACAATTTCAAGTTGAAGAGATAAAGGTGGTGGGAAAAGAGATACAAAAATGTTTGAGTAATTGAGTAATTAATATTCGATGATTTGTGAAATTTATCTTATCTAAATATAAAATCTTCACATTGGAAAATTATATCAACAAAATCATGTGAAGTGCACTCTTAGTCATAAGAGAAAAGAAAACATAAATAATGCAACTCCCTTTAATTGAACAAGTAAAGGAGTAAGTTCTTCCCTACATGGGTGCAAAAGTGATTTAGATGGATATGAAAGGCAATATAAGATAGATCAAGAAGATCCAAAGGCCTTAAAAAAAAATTAGTGATGGGGTTTCATTGCTTCTCTAGGACTGATCCAAGTGATTTAGGTTTGTTTCCACTTTATTGACTTGTTTTCTAGTGATCGAGTGTAGGCACTTAATTTAATTTAAAGTAAGAATATGTAGGGAAAAAATAATAAAAACATTTTACTAAACTTTTATTACTATATCATTTTATATTTATATGATATTCAATTTTTTTATTTTATAATTATTAAAAATATAAAATTATAATTAAAAATATATATAATTTCCATTTTAATTAAGATAAAAAATTCATAGATTCTTATTAATATTGAATAATATATTATTAATAATATTAAAAGATAAATAATAACAAGAGCTCTATGGTGACATGGCGT
>LPNX010980644.1:0-13078 GCA_001517045.1 Pseudotsuga menziesii | reverse complement strand
ATATATATAATTTGAAAAAAAACCATTATTTTGCATTTTACATGATATATGTTCAATGTCCTCCATGATATAAAAGTCAAGATAAACACAATCACATGTCACATCAATATGCCAATCCACCATAATCAAGGGTGGGCACAATCCATTTAAGATAAAAACATTTAATGTAAAGTTGAAGTTCATTGTCCAATTAAACAATTTTCAATTGGGTTTTCTCATTTATAGATCTAGCAACGCTCCAATTCTATTTAATTACGTTGATCATAGGGAACGAGGTTGGTCTTGGAATCCATCTCATCAAGATGATAATAATTATATCCATCTGGCGATGACTTGCAACTTTTGCCTACATGTCCAGTGAAACCAACCTACATAGACATAACTACCCAACTTCCCAAATGGCGAATGAGATAAATATAAGATGTTATTTTATAAAAAATGTCAGTGGTGATGATTCCAATTTATTGTTCAATTGTCAAATAGACTTCAATTTTGAAGGATTCAATGTCTTTTAATACCTATTTTACCCTTCTCTCAACGGTACCAAAAAAAATTGTATGCAAAAAAAATATCCATTATTTTGTAACATTGTAATTGAAGGGTTACTCCAATTTTCGCTTCTCAAATGTTTATATGGTTGAGAATGGATGATTTTGAAACAATAAAGGCATAATATTAAGTGAACCGGTCATACATTTCATTAGCATTATTTTCAAAATTTAATTTGCTATGAAACTTTAAATTATTTATAATTAAGTTGAAAGGTTATTGCTACTTTATATGTAGCTTCTTCCATCTAGTTGCTCAATGCTCAACTCTGAACACTTCTACAACACATAGCTTAATTTTCACTATCTTAGATAATTTATGGATAACTCGCATTTAAATTCATATGTAGATAAACTCAAACCTAAAAAGAAAAATAAATGAAAATATTTTTTTTATGTTTATTAATTTTTTTCAGTACTACAATAACTTTTTTTTTGTTACGATGTGACTTTGTAATGAGTTGTATTAATTTTATAAAATTTATTAAAATTGTAATTCTTTGGTTTGGATCTCCAAGTAACTATACAATTACACTAGTATTAATTACGCATATGTAAGCTATTATTGATAACATGCTTGATATGATTTAATACTTAAATGATTGGTTTCTAGCATAATTCAATTTGGAAAGAAAACATAAAATTTCATTTCCTAGGATAATAGGATGGTTGCATTTTCATTACTACTCTTCCTTTCATAATAGCATCCCATTTCTTGGATTTACAAATGGGATTTTTCTCCATCGTTGTAGGCCAGAGGCTATCAGATATTGTGTAAACCTTCAAAATGATGCTTCACAACCTTGTGTTCTTTCAGGGTTTGAATCCTCTAAAACCATGTTTTGCAATGCCATGTCTAGTTTATTGTATGTATCAATTATCACATGTTAGATGGGATGTGTATTATAATGTAACGTGGTTGCACTACTAGCCATGTATTCATGATTTCATCAACTATGGCTTCAAGAGTTTGAAGGCTTTGAGAAAAATTGAATGAGACTATACATCAAGATATTGATGGAGGATAATGATACAACACGATTTCAGAACTCTTAAAAAAGAGTGTGTGATGCATGGAAGTCAGAGTTACATACTCTTTGTATAGATCTATGTTACAATTTTTGGTTAGAAAACTTGCCCAAAATGAAGGGTTTTGAATGAGAAATCTTCTCAAATTAAGTTGATTTGATAGCTCTTTCTCCTATGTTAAATTTGATGGAGAATTTTTATTATATTGACACATTTGATCCATAAACATCAAGAGTCTATACATTTCCACTCTTTACCACAAGGTTATAACAAGTAATCAACTATGACTCATGATGCAACCCTAAGCGCCATTAGAGGAAATTTGGATGAAAAATGGTCCTTCCAAACCTAATTCAATTTATATGACATCATGTATTAGCCAATCAAAATGCTTTAAAATTCAAAAGAGCTGCATATAAAAAAATGGAGGGAAAAAAAAAACCTACTTTTTTGGATTGTATTTTCAATTTATCTCCTTGTAGATTTAGTCAAATTTCAAGCAGGAACACTCGTTGGATGAGAAATTAAATTCTGCATCTAACAAGTACCCAACTTCCATACTTTTAAATCATCTACATCACGAAAAATTGAAAATACATAAAAACACATTTTTTAATGTATTTTTACTTTTTCATGATGTGGATGTTGTTATAAGTGTGCAAGTTGGATACTCGTTGGATGAAGAATTTCAATTCGCATCCAACGAGTTCTCACACTTAAAATTTGGGAAAACCTACAAAGAGATAAGTTGAAAACACAATCCAAAATAGCAGTTTTTTAACTCTCTCTCTTTTATTATTTAATCATTTTCCTTAAGATTTCCCTAGGAGGACCATTTTTCATCCAAATTTCCTCTAATGCAAGCATTAACTGACAATCACCGAGCTAGTAAGTTGGTATCCTGGTAGCAAATAAAGCATTTGTATACAATCTATTGTGGTAAGCTAGTAGCCTAGTAGAAAATGAATGCATTAATTATTTTTGTGTTTTGGTAAGCTATCACAGTTGCAATCGATGACAACATGTTTCAAATGCTTAACCTATCTTGACAACTATTCATTCTCAAATCCCAACCAACCTATGTGTAAGGTGATTAATTTATGTATTAATAGAGAATGCAAACACATAATCTGGAGTTAAACTGTGCACCATATGATCAGAAATTAGAATTATAATCGATTTATCATCTATTACACTAGTTTCTAATTCATGTAGCTGAGTGATTGAAATTAGGTGATATAGATTTAGAACTGTGGTTAATAATATGGTTATTGGAATTTTGAAATGTGATTATGAAAGTGGAATTGGAACTATGGTTAATCAAATGGTTAAAGTATTTTTGAAATGTCATTATGAAAGTTGAAAGTTTGGAACATAAGTGGTTTTAAACATGTCAACATTTTGTTTACCATTATTCTAATTTCCAAACTCGTCGTCCTTGCTTAGGTTGTTCCTACTTCCATCATCGCTATTGATTCTTGATGTTATTTCAATTTCATATTTATACCTTGTTTTGTGTTTTATTACATGCTAGAGTTATGGTAGCTAGATAAGAGGAGGGAACTCATGGTAAGGCGTAGATAGCTCCAGGATTCAATCAATACTCGACAAATTTAGTTGGTTATGTAGGCGAACAAACATAATTATCAAGGCTAGTGTTGGAACAATTTACTTGATCACTTTCTGATCAATAGTCACTTCATCATTGAGAAGTGAGATGTGGAGATTCATGTTGGTAAGCGAGATGGTGGGTCACTTCCTCTTTTGTTGGGTTTGTGAATGGTTGATATGGATACTTGACAGAAAGATCTCATGCACGTCCCTTGAATAGATGGACATTAGTATTTACATAGAGAAGAATTTATTGCTCAAATGCCCCCATAAATCATAGGAGGAAAACTTGCCTTATGATTGGATATCACTATCATTGTTTGAGAGAATCATGATCGACTAAGATTTTCATTTGTCATGGGAATTAGGATTCAAGGGGAAGAGATACCTTAAGCCATTCCTATAGAATTCACAAGTTAGAATTGAAGTAACTCTTCACCCTTATTCAGGTTGCTTCCATTATCTTGTTCAACCCCCATTCAAGTTGTTTCCACCGTCACCATTGACCCCTACTTAAGAAGGTTCCACCCTTTCTTCCCCTATTCATCCATAAGGTATATCATACCATATTCAATATCTAAGGGATTTTCTTGAGCAAAGGAAAGACACATCCACCCCAACACCACCGGTCCACCACCAACCTATATAAGTGCACATCTTGATTAGAGAGAGAAAAGACACCTATGTTAATGATTATTTACTATATGGGAGTATGTCTCTCCTTTGGTTCATAGAGATGAGTAGCCAAAAAAATATATAAATGGATTCCTTCCCTCAGTGGAGCTCAACACTGGTTGGTTTGATCCTACAATTGGATGATTTTTCAGGTATTTGCATCACGAGAATAGGTTTTGTGTGTTAGTATATAAGTTTGTATTTGCTTCTCTTTCGAAAGGAGTGAAGTTTTTTATTGAAGTGATTCAAGATAATAGTTTTGGTATTCATGAACATATTTTTTAGATGCACTCCATATTTGAACATATTTTTTAGATTCACTCCATCTCTTGTATTTAACGATCTCAAGTTCATTGGACATTATATAGATTGTATTTCATTTTCATCCAACCATGATTTTTCAGTTAGTAGATGACCATTTGAAAAGTTTCTATTTGGCAATAGAAGGATTAAGGGCTGGGGAACATGAGGATGTAGTTTGTAGAATTTTTCTGCATACTCTTAAAGGAGTAGCAGCATCATGGTATTTTGATTTGCCTGCAAACTCTATCCCAGATTGGGATACCTTTGAAAGAATTTTTAGAAGTAAATATACAACCCAAAAGACACATGCAACACTAATGAAAGGTTTAGGCGCTTTGAAAAAAAGAAGAAAAGAAAAGGTACATGATTTTACTCAAATATTTTTTGCTTACCTTGAGAACTTCTCTGCAACGGATAAGCCCTATAACAAGGCTCTGATTGAGTATTATACCTTATCTTTAGGTCCTGAATTAGCTATGTTCACAAACATAACTAAGTCTACAAACCAAAATACCATGATGCTGCTACTTCTTTAAGAGTATGCAGAAAAACTCTACAAACTACATCCTCATGTTCCCCAGCCCTTAATCCTTCTATTGCCAAATAGAAACTTTGGAAATGGTCTTCTTCTAACTGAAAAATCATGGTTGGATGAAAATGAAATACAATCTATATAATGTCGAATGAACTTGAGATCGTTAAATACAAAAGATGGAGTGAATCTAAAAAATATGTTCAAATATGGAGTGCATCTAAAAAATATGTTCATGAATACCAAAACTATTATCTTGAATCACTTCAATAAAAAACTTCACTCCTTTCCAAAGAGAAGCAAATACAAACTTATATACTAACAAACAAAACCTATTCTTGTGATGCGAATACCTGAAAAATCATCCAATTGTAGGATCAAACCAACCAGTGTTGAGCTCCGCTGAGGGAAGGAATCCATTTATATATTTTTCTGGCTACTCATCTCTATGAACCAAAGGAGATACATACTCCCATATAGTAAATAATCATTAACATAGGTGTCTTTTCTCTCTCTAATCGAGATGTGCACTTATATAGGTTGGTGGTGGACTGGTGGTGTTGGGGCGGATGTGTCTTTCCTTTACTCAAGAAAATCCCTTGGATATTGAATATGGTATGATATACCTTATGGATGAATAGGGGAAGAAAGGGTGGAACCGTCTTAAGTAGGGGTCGATGGTGGCAGTGGAAACAACTTGAATGGGGGTTGAACAAGATAATGGAAGCAACCTAAGTAAGGGTGAAGTGTTACTTCAATTCAAACTTGTGATTTCTATAGTAATAGCTTAAGGTATCTCTTCCCCTTGAATCCTAATGCCCATGACAAATGAAAATCTTAGTCGATCATGATTCTCTCAAACAATGATAGTGATATCCAATCATAAGGAAAGTTTTCCTCCTATGATTTATGGGGGCATATGAGCAATAAATTCTTCTCTATGTAATTACTAATGTCCATCCATTCAAGGGAGGTGGATGAGATCTTTCTGTCATGTATCCATATCAACCATTCACAAACCCAACAAAAGAGGAAGTGACCCACCATCTCGCTTACCAACATGAATCTCCACGTCTCACTTCTCAATGATGAAGTGACTATTGATCAGAAAGTGATCAAGTAAATTGTTCCAACACTAGCCTTGGTAATTATGTTTGTTCGCCTACATAACCAACTAAATTTGTCGAGTATTGATTGAATCCTGGAGCTATCTACGCCTTACCATGAGCTCCCTCCTCTTATCTAGCTACCATAACTCTAGCATGTAATAAAACACAAAATAAGGTATAAATCTGAAATTGAAATAACATCAAGAATCAATGGCGATGATGGAAGTAGGAACAACCTAAGCAAGGATGACGAGTTTGGAAATTAGAATAATGGTAAACAAAATGTTGATGTTTAAAACCACTTATGTTCCAGACTTTCAACTTTCATAATGACATTTCAAAAATACTTTAACCATTTGATTAACCATAGTTCCAATTCCACTTTCATAATCACATTTGCAAATTCCAATAACCATATTATTAACCGCAGTTCTAAATCTATATCACCTAATTTCAATCACTCGGCTACATGAATTAGAAACTAGTGTAATAAATGATAAATCAATTATAATTCTAATTTCTGATCATATGGTGCACAATTTAACTCCAGATTATGTGTTTACATTCTCTATTAATACATAAATTAATCACCTTACACATAGGTTGGTTGGGATTTGAGAATGAATAGTTGTCAAGATAGGTTAAGCATTTGAAACATGTTGTCATCGATTGCAACTGTGATAGCTTACCAAAACACAAAAATAATTAATGCATTCATTTTCTACTAGGCTACTAGCTTACCACAATAGATTGTATACAAATGCTTTATTTGCTACCAGGATACCAACTTACTAGCTCGGTGATTGTCAGTTAATGCTTGCATTAGAGGAAATTTGGATGAAAAATGGTCCTCCTAGGGAAATCTTAAGGAAAATGATTAAATAATAAAAGAGAGAGAGTTAAAAAACTGCTATTTTGGATTGTGTTTTCAACTTATCTCTTTGTAGGTTTTCCCAAATTTTAAGTATGAGAACTCGTTGGATGCAAATTGAAATTCTTCATCCAATGAGTACCCAACTTGCACACTTATAACAACATCCACATCATGAAAAACTAAAAGTACATAAAAAAAAATGTGTTATATGTATTTTCAATTTTTCGTGATGTAGATGATTTAAAAGTATGCAAGTTGAGTACTTGTTCGATGCAGAATTTAATTTCTCATCCAACGAGTGTTCCTGCTTGAAATTTGACTAAATCTACAAGGAGATAAATTGAAAATACAATTTAAAAAAGTAGGTTTTGTTTTTTCCCTCCATTTTTTTATATGCAGCTCTTTTGAATTTTAAAGCATTTTGATTGGCTAATACATGATGTCATGGAAATTGAATTAGGTTTGGGAGGACCATTTTTCATCCAAATTTCCTCTAATGGCACTTAGGGTTGCATCATGAGTCATAGTTGATTACGTGTTATAACCTTGTGGTAAAGAGTGGAAATGTATAGACTCTTGATGTTTATGGATCAAACGTGTCAATATAATAAAAATTCTCCATCAAATTTAACATACGGGAAAGAGCTATCAAATCACCTTAATTTGAGAAGATTTCTCATTCAAAACCCTTCATTTTGGGCAAGTTTTCTAACCAAAAATTGTAACATAGATCTATACAAAGAGTATGTAACTCTGACTTCCATGCATCACACACTCTTTTTTTAAAGTTCTAAAATCGTGTTGTATCATTATCCTCCATCAATATCTTGATGTATAGTCTCATGCAATTTTTCTCAAAGCCTCCAAACTCTTGAAGCCATAGTTGATGAAATCATGAATACATGGCTAGTAGTGCAACCACCTTACATTATAACACACATCCCATCTAACATGTGATAATTGATACATACAATAAACTAGACATGGCATTGAAAAACATGGTTTTAGAGGATTCAAGCCCTGAAAGAACACAAGGTTGTGAAGAATCATTTTGAAGGTTTACACAATATCTGATAGCCTCTGGCCTACAACGATGGAGAAAAATCCCATTTGTAAATCCAAGAAATGGGATGCTATTATGAAAGGAAGAGTAGTAATGAAAATGCAACCATCCCATTATCCTAGGAAATGAAATTTTATGTTTTCTTTCCAAATTGAATTATGCTAGAAACCAATCATTTAAGTATTAAATCATATCAGGCATGTTATCAATAATAGCTTACATATGCGTAATTAATACTAGTGTAATTGTATAGTTACTTGGAGATCCAAACCAAAGAATTACAATTTTAATAAATTTTATAAAATTAATACAACCCATTACAAAGTCACATCGTAACAAAAAAAAGGTTATTGTAGTATTGAAAAAAATTAATAAACATAAAAAAATTATTTTCATTTATTTTTCTTTTTAGGTTTGAGTTTATCTACATATGAATTTAAATGCGAGTTATCCATAAATTATCTAAGATAGTGAAAATTAAGCTATGTGTTGTAGAAGTGTTCAGAGTTGAGCATTAAGGAACTAGATGGAAGAAGCTACATTTAAAGTAGCAATAACCTTTCAACTTAATTATAAATAATTTAAAGTTTCATAGCAAATTAAATTTTGAAAATAATGCTAATAAAATGTATGACAGGTTCACTTAATATTATGCCTCTATTGTTTCATAATCATCCATTCTCAACCATATAAACATTTGAGAAGCGAAAATTGGAGTAACCCTTCAATTACAATGTTACAAAATAATGGATATTTTTTTTGCATACAATTTTTTTTGTACCGTTCAGAGAAGGGTAAAATAGGTATTAAAAGACATTGAATCCTTCAAAATTGAAGTCTATTTGACAATTGAACAATAAATTGGAATCATCACCACTGACATTTTTTATAAAATAACATCTGAAATTTATGTCATTCGCCATTTGGGAAGTTGGGTAGTTATGTCTATGTAGGTTGGTTTCGCTGGACATGTAGGCAAAAGTTGCAAGTCATCGCCAGATGGATATGATTATTATCATCTTGATGAGATGGATTCCGAGACCAGCCTCGTTCCCTATGATCAACGTAATTAAATAGAATTAAAGCGTTGCTAGATCTGTAAATGAGAAAACCCAATTGAAAATTGTTTAATTGGACAATGAACTTAAACTTTACATTAAATGTTTTTATCTTAAATGGATTGTGCCCACCCTTGATTATGGTGGATTGGCATATTGATGTGACATGTGATTAAGTATATCTTGACTTTTATATCATAGAAGACATTGTTCTTTTCAAATTATATATATATATATATATATATATATATATATATATTCAAACATGAATTGTGAGAATGTTTCTCAAAATAATTTTGATAAATAATTTTATTATTTTATATTTATTGCTTACAACTTACAAAAGAGAAGGGAGACGCCATGTCACCATAGAGCTCTTGTTATTATTTATCTTTTAATAATATTAATAATATATTATTCAATATTAATAAGAATTTATGAATTTTTTATCTTAATTAAAATGGAAATTATATATATTTTTAATTATAATTTTATATTTTTAATAATTATAAAATAAAAAATTGAATATTATATAGATATAAAATTATATAGTAATAAAAGTTTAGTAAAATGTTTTTAGTAATTTTTCCTTACATATTCTTGGTTTCAAATTAAATTAAGTAGCTACTTTAAATTAAATTAAGTGCCTGCACTCCATCACTAGAAAACAAGTCAATAAAGTGGAAACAAACCTAAATCACTTGGATTAGTCATAGAGAAGCAATGAAACCCCACCACTAATTTTTTTTAAGGCCTTTGGATCTTCTTGATCTATCTTATAGTGCCTTCCATATCCATCTAAATCACTTTTGCACCCATGTAGGGAATAAATTACTCATTTACCTCTTCAATTAAAGGGAGTTGCATTATTTATGTTTTCTTTTCTCTTATGACTAAGAGTGCACTTCACATGATTTTGTTGATATAATTTTCCAATGTGAAGATTTTATATTTAGATAAGATAAATTTCACAAATCATTGAATATTAATTACTCAATTACTCAAACATTTTTGTATCTCTTTTCCCACCACCTTTATCTCTTCAACTTGTAATTGTGAATAAAGTGTGAGATGGCCCAATACGTACTTCTCTCCCCCCTATACCAATCACATGTATAAGTATGTATACTTTCCTTAAGTGACCTTCACAACTGGATGGCATTGTAGTTAGGATGAATTAGGCAACTCTTGAAGCAAGTTCTGAAAGGTGACTAGTTTGATAGCGATCAAGTTTAACAAGTTGGAGATGTCTAAAAATTTGACGATTTAGATAGGATTGCTAGTTTTTCCCATAATCCAACATTTTTCATTTTGCAAAATTGGAATGTAACTATGTTTTTATCCTAATTTTGATGGTAGAAATAGATTCAACACTCTGAAAAATCCCTGAAGCACCAAAAATTAAAAAATTTGACAAGTGTAACTTGCATTTTGAAAAATTCCGACCAAATTTTATTAAAATCGTGTCGAAATAGTCAGTGTATTCCAACTCAAATCATAGAATTTTTCACCTATGGATACCAAGTTTGATCCATTAACTCCTAGCTAGCATAGCATAAGTGCATAAAGACACTTTCTAGATGCCACATGCCTCTCTTGATGCAAGAGTGTATCATTTGTGTGTAGCGAGGTATTAGAGAATAGCCTTACTATTAGGTGTGGAAAAGGCTCTATTCAATTTTCTTCTTAAAAAAATGACACTACATGCTTAGTGTGATTTTTTAAAAATATTTTTATTTTGATTAAAAAACATTCATTAATTTGTTGTTTTAGAAACTAAAGTAATAGAAATTAAACTCATGAGACATTATAAAAATTAAACTAAAAAGGCACTTCATCTTTTAGCTTTAAGTATCAAAACCTTGAGTAAAAATCGTCGTCTACATGTCAAATGGATGTAGCTTGGGTGGTTGGGAGGAATGAATGTTACCCTCCCACCCAGGTTCTACTCTTGTAAGTGACATGTTGCTCTTGTGGAGCCCTTTGTAATACATGTTGTGATTGATGAGCTCACCATACCTTGATTCAGTTTGAATATCAGGTATTGGAATTTTCCATGGAGTAGCCCTCTAACAAATGGTGAACCACATTTATAAAAAAAAATCGTCGTCTACATTACCAAATCCCTAAATCATTTTCCATTAGATGAAGGACCTGAGCCATGGCGACGAGCAGAGCAAACAATAGACAAAGTATAACCACAATCGCATTAACATGGGCTCGAGCCCATCAAGAAAGAAAATGGGCCCACCAATAAAATAAGACACATAGTAAAAAATAGTCGAGTAAGTAGTCCATAAACCCGACCCAATCCTTTGATCAGAAATAGAGGGTCATGAAGAAACCAAAACTAAAAAGAGCCAAAACAAAAACAACCTGCAGGCTTCCAACCACCAACCAAAATCAAAGAACCACAATCGCATTAACATGGGCTCGGGCCCATCAAGAAAGAAAATGGGCCCACCAATAAAATAAGACACATAGTAAAAAATAGTCGAGTAAGTAGTCCATAAACCCGACCCAATCCTTTGATCAGAAATAGAGGGTTATGAAGAAACCAAAACTAAAAAGAGACAAAACAAAAACAACCTGCAGGCTTCCAACCACCAACCAAAATCAAAGAACCAACCAACCAGTACTTCAACAAAATAAAATCATCTTCTACATTGAGAGCCTGTTTGGATAACAAATCTTCCTGAAGATTAGTTCCCTTAGTTCCCTATAAGAGAAGGATATGTTATTAAACCCTCCAATCAACAGCAGGATCCTTTTCAGCCATGGAAAAAGATGAAAGAGCTTTATCCTATGAATACCTTTGGCCCAGTCAATGATGACACTTGAATCTCCATAAACATATATCCCATCTAAACCAAGATGTCAGGTGAACTGAAGTAGCATCCAATCAATAAAACAATCAGATATGGAATCACTGTTCGAAGATGTGTTTGCATTTAGCATTCCCTCGATAACCCGCGATACCGATTGACAAAAACTATAAGAAACAAACAGATGAAGAATGTTTTCTTCAAACAAACCACACAACGGACAAAGACTTGGGCCAATCTTACCTATTCGTTGAAGATTATCCCAGGTTAACATGCTATTATCCAGTGCTAACCAGTGCTAACCAGCAAAATATAATCACATGAGGCGGCGCCTTCCATTTCCATATTGAATGGTCAATATGCCACCATTGTCTATGTCATTGTCTACATGGAGTATTTATGCAAGTGAGAACCCATAACTCTTTTGATGTCAAAGGCATGGACTTGCTTCATAGCGGCTTCTCTTTGTTAATAATAATGATATTGAGCTTAATTCCGAGTTATATATATATATATATATATATATTAAAGATAACGATATCTAATGACGGGTGAGTTAGAAAAATGAAAGGCAATAGTGATAGAGAACCTAAATCGGCGTATTGTCAAATTCCAACGGTATCAATAAAATTGTCGAGCGAGCACACAAGATGGTGATGGATTTAGGAAAGTGTAAGGCAATGACATAGATGGAATCCTGAGGGGGATGGATGTGGAAGGCAATGAATGAGGATGAAAAGTAAGGAAGGTGAAAATGAAATATGGTGATGGATTGGAAAGGGAAGCACAAAGGAGTAAATTACCAAACGATAAAAGATTAGAGAAATGTGATTCGCAAGAGTTGCGGCATTGACCTTAGTTTAATGGTTCGCAAGAGTGAGCCGTCGTTATTGACTTCACTTTGCTATCGCGTGAGAGCCAAGAAATATGGATCTTGATTCTTGAAGCATAAGGGTCACTTCTACTATTGACTTGACTTTACTGTCGCAATAACTATCAAATCGCCATATTGTCACTCCAACGTCGTTTAAAGCTGCCTGCCCGAAGTGCCCGTGACTTGGAGAATCTCTCACCTCTCGCTGTAGCGTAATGTATACATTGGTATACATATAATATTTCAAAGAACATCACGCTCTTCATATTTGATATCTTTAAATTAACATTTGGAATGCTTATATTTGTAGTTTTCTCGAATGCAAAGAAAGATAGAGAGGCCGAGAATGGTAGTTTTCTAGATTGACTTTCCCAACCCCAACTCCAACGGTGAGCCTTATTTACTGGACAGAGTCGTCTAAGACGACTCTGTCGAATGTCAGAGACACACGACTCTTGATGGCATAAGGTATGGTGAAGCAGTGATACATTCATGGCGTGATCCATGGTAGGTTCTTTTCCTGTATCTTGCTTCAAAAACTCTGATCCCAACATCCTTCACGCAATGCATTAAATTG
>LPNX010980614.1:0-21853 GCA_001517045.1 Pseudotsuga menziesii | reverse complement strand
AGTTGGAGTGTCATTAATGTTTGAATTCACTCCCGGGATTTTGCTCCAAAGGAGTTTACATGACTAGGACCTCGATCGAGCTCATACCTCGGTCGAGGTCTTAACGAAACATCGACCGAGGGTTTGTTAAACCCTCGGTCGAGGGCTTTACAAACCCTCGGTCGAGGTTTCGTTAAGACCTCAACCGAGGTATTTAAATACCTTGGTCGAGGTTCATACCTCGGTCGAGGGCTTAAGAAAATAGACTTAGCCCACATTCAAACAAATGAAAAATTTTCTGTGGCTTGCAAAGGTGTACACCCTGCCATTCCTAGCACGTAACTGAGTGGAGTTGATACCGATAAATTCACCAAAAAATATTCTATCCATTGAGGTATCATACATGCATTTTGGCATTCATATGAAATTTATTTTTTAATTACTTCTAAAACTTATACTTAGAAAATCACACTGCAACTTCGAAGCAGCTCAAAGAAAAATCCGCAGAGTTAAAACTACACAGCCAAAAAATTCTTAAAAATGCACACATCACATATCGACGTGTCCTCTTCAAAAGGGTACCTTTGGTTTTTCAATTTTTGAAAAAATAGAAAAAATTGCTTTACGTGGACAAATATGTGTTTAAAACGATGCTGAAATCGAATGTGGTCACTTTCGAAAAATAATAAATAATTGTATAATGCGAAAAAAATTAACAAAAAAAATGCACATCACACTGCATTTTATGTAGATCATGCTCATATATATATTTTTTTTAAATTATTAATGCAAGATTGAATTACTCTACGTGGACACGAGCCACTTATTAGCTTCTTCAAATTTTTAAGGTCACACACTTCATTAAATGCAAAAATTCACACATTAAATGACATCGGAATATTTTTTTAAAAATATCACTATGAAGCCAACATAATATTCTACAATTTTTTTTTTACTGCAAGTCAAAATTCACATGGCATATATGCGTTTTGAGGGCTTCTATCTAGCACATGAGTAAAAAATCAGGTTTTCATCGCCAAATTTGGCCAAAAAGTGTTACCCATCTTCATGGAATCACCCAGCTACAGCTCGAAAAAATCATAATGCTATCTGGAGTCTAAAAGATGATTTAGGCACTTGGGTTTCTGATGATCAAAGTCTAAAAGCCCTTGGTATTCAATATTTCAAGACTATGTTTGAAGATGATAAGTTGACTAAATTGGAATCTCAGCTGAAGGTAATTCGTCTCTTTCCCGCATTTATCAGCCAGGAGGATAAAGGCTCCTTTTCTAACCCTAGTACTATTTTGGAAGTGGAAAAGGCTCTTAAACTCTTCAAAAAAGATAAGGCTCCTGGGTCGGATGGTTGGCCAGTTGAGTTCTTTTTGTTCTTTTTTGATCTTTTGGGTCCTATCCTTGTTAAAGTGGTGGAGTCAGCCAGATCCTCAGGTAGAGTGGCTCCTGCTCTCAATTCTACTTTTCTAGCTCTTATCCCAAAGACAGACCTGCCTGTTTCTTTCGCTGACTATCGACCTATCTCCCTTTGTAATCTCTGTTATAAACTGATTTCCAAAGTTGCAGCTATGAGGCTTAAGCCCTTTCTGGATGCCTCCATCTCTCCACAACAATTTGGCTTTCTTAAGAATCGGCTGATCCAGGAACCCATTGCTATCACTCAGGAAGTCCTGCACACCGTCAACTCCAAAAATAAATGTGCCCTCATCCTTAAGCTGGATTTATCTAAAGCCTTTGACAGAGTTAATTGGACCTTCATTCGCCTTCTTCTTATTCAAATTGGATTTCCCCTTGTTGGAGTTAATTGGATTCTAGGATGCATTTCTTCAGCCAATTTCACTGTTCTTATTAATGGTTCTTCTTCCTCCTTCTTTCCTGCCTCACGGGGTTTAAGGCAGGGCTGTCCTCTTTCCCCCCTATTGTTCATTCTGGTTATTGAAGGGCTTAGTCTCTTGATTGAGGAAGCAAAACGGAATGGGAAGGTTAAAGGCATAAAAGTGTCATCTAAGCTCTCTCTCACCCATTTACTATTTGTAGATGATGTGATTCTATTTGGTTTGGGTTCCTATGAAAAGTGGCTGGCTTTCAAAGGCATTCTGGATATCTTCTGTGAGGCCTCAGGTATGAGTATAAATGTGAGAAAATCTTGTTTTTTACAGAAAGGTATAGATGAGGCAATTCTCCAAATAATTTCAGGTATCCTCCCTTACAGGTCTGATGATTTTCGGAAAGGTTTTAGTTATTTGGGATATTTCCTGAAACCAAATTGCTACCTAGTAAAAGATTGGCTCTGGATGGTTTCGAAATTTGAAAAGAAAATTTCACATTGGACTAACAGGCTTATTTCCATGGGAGGTAGGCTTGTCCTTATTTGTGCTGTTCTTTCTAGCATGCCAGTCTATTGGATGGCATTGGTTCCGATTCCTTCCTCTATACTAGATAAACTCAGAAAAGTGATTTTCTCCTTTTTGTGGGGATCTTCTGACAAGACTAAAAAAATTCATCTAGTGGATTGGCATCTTTTGGCTCGGGCCACTTCCCATGGTGGCTGGGGTATTAAGCATCTCCCTAGCTTTAGTCTTTCCTTGAGAATGAAATCTTTTTGGCTGGCAGTTAACAGCACAGGCATTTGGAATCTTTTGATCACTACAAAATATCTGAAAAACAAGTCTTTTCACCTATGGCTCAGGGATAAAAATTTCATTTATAATAATGCCTCTATTATTTGGAAGGGCTTCATTGCTACCTTAGAATGGATTGGTAAAAGAACTTCCCTGGCAAGTTGGTAATGGTGAATCCATTTTCCTGGGTGTTGATCCTATTGTGGGTATGGGATCCTCTTTTACTCTGCCTAGAGGATTGAGAGATTATTTAGAGGATTTTGGCATTTGCTCCTTAGCTCAGGCTCGCAATCATACTCCAAATGCCAAAGGTTACTGGTTTTCTGCAGACGAACTTGATCTTATTGGTGATTGGAAATTTATTTGGGATAATTATATAAGAGGTCTGGAATTTGGTCGTATTCGTCTTACTGATCAAAATGATATTTTAACTTGGACCTATAATAAATATACAGGGCCGTTATCTGTTGCTGAAGGTTATACCTATGTAATATCTAATAGCTGTTCAGAATTAAATGATCAGGTTCTGAAAATTTTGTGGACTTTGACTATCCCTCTGAAAATAAAATGCTTTATCTGGCTATTGATACATCGAAAGATTTTAACCTAGGAGCAATTGCAAAAAAGAGGCTACTATGGGCCTAGTCGTTGTGTCCTCTGTGAAGGTAACCAGGAAGATATCGAACATCTATTTTGTTGTTGTCCCTTTTCTGCCCGTATTTTCACTTTCTTTGAAGGAAAATTCAGCTACTCTTTCCCTATCTTCAGCTCTGTTCACTCCTTCTTGGACCGTTGGTTCTCTTGTACTGCGAGTTCTGCCCCTTACTTATACTTGCCTCTGTTTATATTATGGGGAATCTGGCTCACCCGTAATCACTGCGTTTTTGAAAACAAGAAACCATCCCTCTCTGTTTCGATTGCCAGAATTGAAGGCTTGATAAATACCTTTCCTGTGCCTCTGAAAATTCACAAAGTTTGCCATATAGGACCTGAACCATTAAAATGTTTTCCTTGTGGTTTTTTCGATGGTGCTGCTGCGGAGAATATTGGAGGATCAAGTTTTGTAATTTTTATAAATGATTCTCATTTCTATAGCTTTTCCATGGGTTGTGGAAGAAGTTAGAATACTAGAGCAGAGTTATTGGCATGCTGGGCAATTCTTAGAGTCATCTTATTGATGGGTATTCTTATGCAGCTGATATATGGGGACTCAATGGTTATTATCTTATGGCTTAACAGAATTTCTGCACTTGATGTTCCATCTCTGATGCACTGGTGTTGCGACATTAGACTTATGCTTCAAGAGGCCTCGTCGGTGATCTTTAAACATACATATCGTGAGCATAACACGCTGGCAGATGCACTCTCCAAACATGGCTTGAATTTGGCTATGGGAGTTGTTGCTTTTTCAGAATCTTTGGATGGCCTGATTGTGTATCAAGGCAATCTTTATCTCTTTTAGAGTAGCTGAATTCTAAATTTGTTCAGCATGGTTATGGCTGTTGAATGATTATCACTTTCTGCTATATGTAGAGTTCTTCTTGCTAGCATGTATTGCTCTGATATTGAATGTTTGAAGTTCATCTTCGATATTTCTTAGTACTTTATGACCTGTTATATTAAGGATGATGAGAAAAGTCTGCTACGATCAGACTTTTTCTTTTGTATCTGTTGCTTTGTTTTGTCATTTTTTGTTGTTGATGTTGGAACTGGGATCTGGCAGTCTTCATGCAGATATGTAAATGATGTATCTGCTTGGTATTGTCATTTATATTTGTTGATGTTGGCACTGGGATCTGGCAGTCATCCTGCTGATATGTAAAAGATGTCTTTTGATTCTTATGAATAACAAAGACTGGTATTTTTTCCTCTGAAAAAAAAACAGTCCCTTTCTACTTAATTATATCAATCTATATTATTATTAATTTTAGTGTTCATTTCTTTTTTATCACTAATCTAGATTATTTATATTTTTGAAATCTTTAAATAGAAATTATATTCAATTCCAAAAGTTGATTGTGAAAATTTCTTCACTAAGAAATTGTTTCAGGTTTACTTATTTTATATAATAATCCCTCTTACTTAATCACATCAATCTAGATCATTATTATTTTAATGATCCATTTCTCTTTTTCTTGTCAACGGGGTTTTATATAACAGTCCCTTTCTACTTAATTACATCAATCTATATTATTATTAATTTTAGTTTTCATTTCTCTTTGATCACTAATCTAGATTATTTATATTTTTGAAATGTTTAAATAAAAATTATATTCAATTCCAAAAGCTAATTGTGAAATTGTTTACACTAAGATTTGTTTTAAAAAAGTAGTTAGATCTGTAATACTAGCAACAATAACTTTAATGATAATATGTTCCATATAAGTGTATAATCATATATTTACAACAATAACTTTAATAATAATGTGTTTTATATACTTATATAAACATATATGTGATATACTTTATATTTAAAAAAATATTAATATATTAAATATAGGTATATGAACATGTTGGTTACTAATAATATTATTATTATAACAACTTTAAATTATGTAAATCACCCTAAAAATTAATATTATTATAACAACTTTAATATATGTAAATCACGGGCTAGTAAAAATTGAAAAATTAAAAACTGTATCAGAAGTTTAAGGGAAATATATTAGAAAAATGAAGAGCTGTACATTAGAAAGATTATTGTAAAAATAAAATAGCTTAACTATATAAAATTGATTACCTGACTGACACATGGCCCTTTCATAAAAAACGAAAAAAAAATCTCATTTCAACATCTTTCGGCCTTTTCACAAAAAACGGCAAAAAAAATCTCATTTCAACATCTTTCGTAATATTTGATGACGTAAACATGAGGATTCAAGAGCCTATCCCAGAGTTTGCAGTTCCTTCAATATTGTGTGGGTTATGCAATACCTCTGCATCCAATCAGGAATTAGGTTAAAATGGAGACAATAAACCCAGCCTGCTAAGGAAAACATGCAGAAAGATTGAAGAGGTAAAGAACATGCAGAAAGATTGAACGGGTAAAGATATGGAAACATTAAAGGTGAAAGCATTAGAGAGAATTTGAGGTAAAAAATGGGCCTCCTAAGAGATGTACTACAAAAATATAAGATATATTAAAATATTATGAGTTAGGGGTTTTATGGGGTAGGTATATATGACAACTCATCTCCTACACTACTTTTTATGCACAATATAAATAACCATGGTTGAGTTACTTTTCTAAATTGACTATAAATAAAATTAATAAAATAACTCTACAATGATGTGACTAAGATTCATTGTAAATTCCTAAAAAATTATCATCCTTTAGCATTTATTTGTATTGAATTTGTAAATAAAATTAAACAAAAATGAATTTAATTTATATGCATAACTAACATATTGTGAGTACTTCACTTTATGACTTAAAAGTACTTGTACCACTACCATGGTTAACTATGGATTTTCATCCACCATAGAAAATGTGACAAATAAGCATTCTTAACTCATGCAATGCCACCTCAACTAAGGGGGATGATGTCATCTACTAGAATGTAATTGGTTGATTTTAATAGTACATTTTGGTCCTTTTGAGGCCCATTTTTGACCTCAAATTCTCTCTAATGTCCCTCGCTGGCGCTGGCGCTGGCATCGCTCTCCAAATTGAAATCGTTTCCCAAGCAGTGCAGTGCAAATTGATGGTATATTAGGCTTCATCCCTCACGATGCCCCTCCTCTCATACGGAATATTGGTGGCTGCGAGCGCAAAACAATTCAGCCTTGCATAAACCGGGAAGAGTCCCAACAGTCGCAGCAACAAGCAGCCAAAAAAATTCATCCTTGCATAAACCGGGAAGAGTCCCAACGGTCGCAGCAACAACCCAATTGCTCCTAGCATCAGCGCCCCCCAACTGGCGTGACCTTCATGAAGTACCATAAACGAGGGCAGAGTTTCAAGGCTACTCAAACTTTTTTGAAAATTAACTCCCCTTCTCTGGTTGACATACTTCCTTGACCAGTGATGAACGACAGGTGTGCGTGCTGTCTGTCATCACTGGTGGAAGAAGTATGTCAAAGGAAGAAGTGGAGTTAATTTTGAATAATGTTTTACTAGCCTCGAACTCTGCCCTGGTTTATGGCTAGTCATAAAACTCACGTAGGTTGGGGCACTGATACTAGGTGCAATAGGATGGTTGCTGCGACCCTTGCTACTTTTCCTGGTTTATGTTACAGGTATGCATGCATGTGAGCGAAAGAAGGCGTCATCTTTTTTCGAAGTTCGTCTACGTGTTAAAAATAACACACAGTACCAGGATACAGCCTTGATCCTTATCCTCTTGTGAATCAGAGATGAATTCTGGGTGAGAAACACAAAATCCTTATCATCTCGGACCCTTCAGAAAATGAAGACAAAGAGGTTCACCTTCCTGTACACCTATACTGAGGTGAGCATTAATGGTGTGCACCTGACCAGTTCATGCAATATTTAAAGCTCTGCAGTGCACACTGGGATTTAGCATGAGGATACAAAGCTCGCACAGACCATGAAGGAACGTTTCGGCCTGACAAAGGGAAAACGTGGGTATCACACTTCTGTGATTCGGGAACCTCACATCCACTTTGCAGCAGAGCTCCTAGCCTGCAAAGTCATGTGGAAGTGCAGGCCAACTGAAGTACCTGCCCCGGTTATCAGAATTGCTATGAACTGCGCCGAGGGTTACAGCTACAACTGGGCAGACTATATTGCGAAGGAATTCCTGGAAGATGCTCACGATGCGCAAGAGAAAGGTAGGCCCTTCCATTACTCATGGTTACTTGTCCTTATCGCATTGGTAGGATGGCGAGAACCTCTTGAGACACAGTTCCATGATGCTCCGGAAAACACCTTCGGCGCAACCAGGTACGCATCGCTATGGTTTTCCCAGGATAAAAAACACCAGCAGATGACAAATTATGTGTTTGCTTTTTATATGATGGATATCCAATTTCATATGGCAAAAACCCCACGGCTCAGTCATACGTTATTCTCCCACTATCACGGTGCAGTCACCTTCAGTGTCGACATGCATCATACCTTCATCTAGGCTCGCACAGATGAACAACATCAATGGTTCAAGCTACCATATGTAGTCACTGAGGGTGATATCCGGGCAGTAGTTCAACACTGGCCGGTTGAATGGTTGAAAGATGTAGGAATGCAACCTCACATTCCAGTACCCATAGTTACCAATGTAGGCGTAGGGCCTAGAAACACACAATAGCAAGCCCCCCTGGAAGACAGTGAAGAACAGACTGAGTCGGAGCAGAATGATAGCAACCAGGGTGGAGGAGAGGAAACCGAAGAAGACGAAGGACAGGACTCGGTCAAAACTACTCCAGACCCTAATAGGTAGGATAAGCGCAAGATACTAGAAGTAGAGGAAGTGAACAAACCATAGCCCCGAAAGAAAGTGAAGGCATCAAAGGATAAGAACATCGACGACACTACCGGCTTAACAAGTGAGGAGCTTGATGAGGCTTTGTCAAATTCCACCAAAGTTCTTACCAAGAAATGGTCCAAGTTCGCGGCTGCACACTTGCATGCCATCACTGGTGTCGCACAACACATATCGGAGCTGAAGGCTTTAGCAGCACAATCGACGACCGACACTGTAGCCAGCAGTACCCTAGTAAATGCGCAGCCTGACCTAAGGCAATGCCCAGCTCGAGAACACAAGGGCCACGTATCCGTTGCTGCCCTTATCACAACTGATGTAACGTCTCGCGCAGAAATGACCATGCAAGTTGAAATTGATTACACCAAAATTTCCATGGTAGAACTGTATCTCTGCCAGTCCGCCATCGCAAAGGAAATTCAAGCCCGAGATCATTATTCCCAAATCCAGTTGGACGACACCAGGAAGCAGAATGATAGCCTCGCAGCGCAGCTGGAAGCAGCAGAACAACGAAAGAGGGACGCAGAACGTAAGCACATTACATTGGTCCGAGTGCTGGATGAAGCATGTCGGAGTCTCCCTGACTTCGACGTGTAGCTGGTGGAAGAACCAGAGCAAAGGCTGGCTAGGTTGAAAGACTATGCGTAGCAGTCCCGCAGTGAAATTGAGAAGCTCAAAGTAGAGCATGAGACCCAGATCGCGGAGCTTCAACTCCGCATCCGTCCAGAAAGTCCACCTGAGGTCAAAGACCAACGCCGCACAGACATTCAAGCGTCCGCAGGAAAAATTTCAGATATTGTGGGAAGCGCATCAAAGCTGTTAGAAGACAGTGTGGAGACCTGGACTACCCTGCAGGAACATCCAAGAATTGGGCAACTGCAAGAAACCATTCGACAGAAACAAGCAGAATTGGATGTAGTAAAATCCGCAATTAAGATTCTACCACCCATGGAGAAAATGATCAAGGTAAAGTGCAGCAACGAACTCCAGTAAGAAATTGAATTATGCAGAGCAAACGCAACAGACATGGAAAATGTTATGCAGCTACTTATTAGTGAAGCACTTGAGTTAAGCACTGCTGCGGACACCCAACTTAAAGTCCTGAAGGAATATGATGCATTTGCAGAGCAAAGGGCTACCGAAACATCAGTCGAGGTACTGCAAGAGTTGGTGGAAAAGGAACAGGCCGCTGACAGTATCATCCATGGTCTCAACAAGCAGTATGCTATCCTTGCTGATAAAGTTCGTCTGCCAGAAGAGCCGCAGAGTGTCTCGGGACGGGACACTGGTGAGTCTGAGGGGCCTATTAGGGCGCGCACCCTAACGGTCCTTAAGGTAGGTATCTTCGCGAGCTAAAGGAGTTTGTAAGTGGATTTATGAGTCAAATTAGTCTTAGGGGTGTCGGGGCTAAGTCAAAACCCTCTTGTTGTAATTAACCCATGGTTTAAGACCAGGGTTTAGGGTTCAGTGTGCCCATGGTTTGAATCCATGTTTTTATAAATAGTGCGCTGTATAAATAGGCACTTGTGTAAAGAAGTAAGGTTAGGTTTTTGGATGTAAAGTGAATTAAGGCAAAGCGAAGGCTATTTTGTAAGGAAAGGTTAAAGTCCCAGCTGTGTGCATGGACGACCTCTGTAACTGTGTGCACAGAGGGTTTTGTAAGAGATTAAGGGAAATATGCAGTTGTGTGCGCAGAGACCTGCTGCTGTGTGCACGGCTTAAGGGACTTGAGGAGATCTGCAGCTGAGTGCGTAGATCAGAACTGTGATTTTGTAGAAAGTTGAATAAAACAAAGTTCTGTGGACATAACCCCTACACTGGGGGTGAACCACGTTATATCTGGTGTTGTTGTTCTTTGTGTTATTGTCTTCATGTTCTTGTATGCATTAATAATTAGATAAATCTAATAAGTAAGATCACTGCTAATAAATAGCTTCGCTATGAATTCCCAGTAACGGGTTAAGCAAGTCACTGTTTGTTTATTTATCTGCGAAGTTGTATATATATGAATGTCGAATCTCTGTGGTTATTGATTATAAGTTATTAAAGGCTAAGGTACAGTAATATCCCTCTCTGCTTCCAGAAACCTGATTCTGCGGCACCCCATAGCTGTTTCGGGTGAGACTGCAACCTGTTCGCAGGTTGTTGCCGAAAAGACCAACACTGTGGGTCTTTTGTTGGTGCGAAGCAAAAGGATTAAAACCCGGGTCTGCCCTATTGCCCAACAATATATATATTTATTGTTGTTATTATTTAAGTTTGTTAGAGCGGCTGAGTTGGCTCTCACAAATATTGAACGTGTTATTTTGAAGGAGAATCAAAAGAAAGATAATAAAGCTCTTGGTCTTATTCAACAAGGCCTGAGTGAATCTATTTTTTTGAATATATCAAGTGCTGAGTCTTCAAAGAAAGCTTGGGACACTCTTGAAACGTGCTATAAAGGTGTGACTAAGGTGAAAAATATTAAGTTGTAGAATTTAAGAAGAGACTTTGAGAATCTGAAGATGAAAGACAGTGAGACTGTTGATAATTTCATGACACAAGTCATGAGTGTTGTAAACTAGCTACGATAGTACGGTGAAGACCTTCCAGATCAGCATGTGATATAAAAATTGATGAAATGTTTTCCAAAGAAGTTTGAAATAGTGGTTGTTCCAATTGAATAATTTAAAAATCTCAGTCAAATGCACATTGATGAGCTGACCGGTTCATTGTTTGCTCATGAATCAAGAATGAACATGTATGATGACACTTCTTTAAGAAATGTTTTTAAATCTCAGTTAAATGTTACTAGAGGTAGAGACAGAGGAAGAGCTAGTAACAGAGGAAGAGGAAAACAAAGTGTTGGTCATAGTGACAACAGAAAATGATTCTGAAAATGAAGAGAAGTTACAACAGAGTACTACTAGCATAAGGGGGAGTAGCAGCAGAGTAGGACAGTCAAGAAATCAGAGGTATGATATATCTAAAGTTCAATGTTTTTATTGTAAGAAATTTGGGAATTTTGCTAACAAGTGTTGGAAGAAACAAATAGATGCTAGTAAGTTGTCTACACACATGACAGAGGAGACTGAAAAATGAAGAGCAGCCTATGTTTTTAACTTGTAATATCACCTAGGAAAGTTCAAAAGATATATGGTTTTTGGACAGCGCATGCAGCAACCACATGACTGGAAATAAGGAATTATTTTCAAGTCTAGACACTAGCATACAGTCTGAAGTGAAGTTGGGTAATGACTGTAAGGTAAAAGTTAATGGTAAATGTGTGAATGTTGTGTATGCAAAAAATGGTGAAAGAATAACTATTCATGATGTTTATTATGTTCCTGGTTTAATGTGTAATTTATTGAGTGTTGGACAATTGTTAGAGAAAGAGTACAGAGTATTCTTTAAGAAAAATGTATGCACTATTTATGATAAATATCCAAGTAAACAGTTGATTGCCAAAGTAGAGATGACAAAGAATAGAATGTTTCTGCTGACTATGAGAAATGATTTGACTAACTCTTTGAATGCTTATAAAACTAAGAGTTTAGATCAATCATGGTTATGGCATTTGAGATATGGCCATGTAAATTTTGGTGGTTTATATTTGCTACAGAAGAAGCAGATGATAAAAGGATTGTCAAGTATTGAGTAGCCAGCAAGCTCATGTGAAAGTTGCATTTTGGGAAATCATCATAGAGAGAAATTTATTTCTGGAGTCTCAAACAGAGAAAAAACACCATTGGAGCTGGTACACATAGATTTGTGTGGACTCATGCAAACACCTTCTTTGTCTGGTAATGTTTATTTTATGTCTTTCAATGATTATTACAGTCG
This sequence comes from Pseudotsuga menziesii, assembly GCA_001517045.1. Lineage (NCBI taxonomy): Eukaryota > Viridiplantae > Streptophyta > Pinopsida > Pinales > Pinaceae > Pseudotsuga > Pseudotsuga menziesii. The sequence continues at coordinate 9,976 of LPNX010980614.1, read as the reverse complement.
AAAAACTTGGGTGTATTTTTTGAAACAGAAATCTCAAGCATTTGATGTGTCTAAAAGTTTTAAAGCTATGGCTGAAAAAGTGAGTAACAGATTTATTAAAGTCTTGAGATCAAATGGATGAGGTGAGTATATGTCAAATGAATTTATGGATTTTTGTAAGCATTATGGAATTAAAAGGTAGTTTACTGTACGCTACACTCCACAGCAAAACGATGTAGCAAAAAGGAAGAATCGAACAATTATGAACATGGCTCGAAGTATGATGAAGGAGAAGCATCTTTCAAATGAATATTGGAGAGACACTGTTACTTGTTCAATATACATTCTGAACATAAGCCCAATGAAGAGCGTGAAGGATCGAGTTCCTCAACAACTTTGGAGCGGTAAGTGTAGCAGCATATCTCATTTATGAATTTTTGGTTGTGTAGCTTATGCACATGTACCTAAAGAAATGAGATGAAATAAGTTCGAAATGTATTTTTGTTGGATATAGTGAAGAATATAAAGCATATGGACTGTATAATCTCATCACCAAGAAGTATGTAATTAGTAGACATGTGGTGTTTAAAGAAGAAGAAGCATGGGATATGATCATTGATAAATTAGTTGGTGAGGAAGTTGTAACACCTCACGCAGAAGATGATGAAGATGAATAGGGCACACATGGATGATAGTTGACTCCACATACACCAGCAGTAAGGACACCTGCCAGAACGCCCAAAACTCATGAACATGGTGAACCATCAATTGTTGGTGGATGACAAGGAACATGATCGAAGATAAGCAATGAATCAAATCCTAAATTGGCATCATTAAGAAACAGAGTCATAGGTCAGAAGACTATAAGTTTAAGAAAACTATATGATCAAAATGAAGAGGTAGATCAAGTTTCAAATTTTGCATTTATAGCATGTGATCCTGTAGATTTTGATGAAGTTTTTAAAAATGATGTTTGGATAAAAACAATGGATGAAGAAATTGATGCCATAGAAAGAAATAATATTTGGAATCTTGTAGATTTGACTGAAGATAAAAATTGTATTGGTGTCAAATGGATTTATAAGACCAAGTTAAATGGCGATGGTGATGTTGAAAAATATAAAGCAAGACTTGTAGCTCAGGGGTTTGGTCAACAACCTAGAATTGATTATAATGAGATATTTGCACCTGTAGCGAGACTTGATACGGTAAGGATGGTATTAGCTATTGTTGCACATAATAAATGGTATGTACATCAAATGGATGTAATGTATGCACTTTTGAATGGATCTTTAGAAGAAGAGGTTTATGTAATACAACCTCCAGGATATGAGGTTGATGGACAAGAAAAAAAAATCTACAGATTGAAGAAAGTGTTGTATGGATTGAAGCAGGCACCCAGAGTTTAGTACAACATAATTGATGAATATTTGAATGGTGAAGGATTCAGAAGAAGTCCAAGTGAACCAACATTGTATACAAAGGTAAATCAAGAAGGTAAAATACTGATTGTTTGTTTATATGTGGATGGTTTGATATTCACTAGAGATCTTTCTGTAGATGAGTTCAAGAAAGCCATGAAAACAGAATTTGAGATGATTGATTTAGAATTGATCAAATATTTCCTTAGTATTGAAGTCATTCAATCTAAAAATGGTATTTTTATATGTCAATCTAAATATGCAAGTGATGTATTGAAAAGATTCAGAATGTTGAATTGTAAGCCAGCTGTAACTCCAATAGAAACTAGCACAAAACTCAGTAAGGAAGATGATGGGTCAAAAGTTGATCCAACGATGTATAAGAGACTCATTGGAAGTCTCATGTACTTAACTGCAACAAAACCTGATATAATGTTTGCAGTAAGTTTGATTTCAAGGTTTACGGGAACACCAAAGAGTACCCACTGGCAAGCTGAAAAGAGAATCCTAAGATATATTGCTGGGACAACAAATTTTGGTATACAGTATACATCTAATTGAAATTTTAAGTTGATTGGATACACTGACCGTGATTTTGCAGATTCTATTGATGATAGAAAGAACACATCTCGATATGTGTTCAGTTTTGGATCAGGATCAGTAGCATGTGCATAAAAAAAGTAGTCCATAGTGATACTATCCTCTGTTGAGGCAAAGTATGTTGCAGCAACATCAACTGCATGTTACTATATGGATGATAAGAACTCTTTCTGAGTTATAACAAGAACAAAATGAACCAACTCCAATTTTCTGTGATAATAACTCAGCTATTGCACTTTCAAGAAATCACGTATTTCACAAAAGAAATAAGCATATTGATACACAGTATCATTTTATCCGTGAACTTATAAACAACAATGAAATCAGTGTGAAATTTTGCATATCAGGAAATCAGTTTGTAGATCTATTTACAAAACCATTGAGAAAAGATTTGTTTGAACTTCATAAAAAAAACATTGGGGTTTGTAAGCTGTAACAAAAATCTAGTGTTACAAAATTTTGTTTTTTGAATGTAGTAATTAAAAGGGAGAATGTTGAGAATTCTGTAATTACTCCATCGCCGGCTGCAACAAACTTTGAAGAGACAATTTAATGACCAACATAATAGAAGTAGTATATATACCCATCTTGTAATAGTGTTTTGACACACAGTGAGACTGCATAATAGAGAAATTGTTACAAAGTTGCAACTCTGAAATTTAATGTGTATTTGTATTTTTACTCCGTTTCTGGAAAAACTAGGTTTTATTTTTTGCAGTTGGAGTTTAGTTGTGTGAATGTTGTTTATTAAGTTTGTAGAACATATGTGTTAAAGTCAGTGTTAAATAGTGAGCTGCAACAGAGCTGTGAGTGAACTATGAGTGAGTGTTGCATGCTGTAACAGCGAATTGTTAGCAGTAGCAACCCTGATGCCTGTAGAAGTAAAATTGATTTTGTAAAGTCTATTAGCGAGTTGCAGCCAAGAAAATACAGTTTTCCTGGAAATTATATTTTGAGCTGTTAGTGAAATTTATAATGTTGCTATGGGAAATCTGCTATTATATTTTTAACAAATTTGCAATATTTTTTATTTGGCAATAACTGCATACCATCATATTAGAAAACAGTTTACAACATAAAAACGGGAAACGCATATACCGCATTTTAGAGGTTCAAAGAATTCCCACACCCTACAGCAACACCTGTAAGATATATTGCATGGCTTAAAGAAACCCAGCCAGCAGATCAGTTACTACAATACTAGGCCTCCCCAAATAAAACTTAAAACATTGGTAGGCATCCCCAAATAAAACTCAAAATATATGTGGAATATCTAGAAAACTTAATTCTGGATTTGATGATGCAACACTTGGTGGTAAGCACATCGTCGAGTGCTCGCTTCAGCTCCTCAGGAGGCTCAAGGTGGCCAGTGGAGAAAGGCTTATGCATGCTGTCCCAGATCTTCGCTAAACCCTCGTCTGATAATGCGCTTCCAAGACAAATGACTCGCGACTTCCTGAGAGTGCGAACGTCTTGGGAAGTGTCGATGAGGGCGTCCATCAGCTGAATGAAATGCCTGACCCTCTTGCCAAGGGCAGCGTCATTGAACTCGAATGCAAGCAGATTCTTGAAAAACACTTCAGTCTGCTTAGGGGATGTTACAGTCATCTGAGGAAGATACAGAGTGTGGGAGTATTTGTCAAACCAGATGCTTTGGGATGGATTGGAGAATGATTTGAACTTGATCCCCGCCTTGCCCAGCTCGTGCGCGGTGTATCCTTTGATGGGAAAATCCCCAGGTTTATAGAAAGGGAAGTCTCTGCACATCTTTTCAAGTACGCGCAGTTGGAGAAAGTTGGAGATTTTTTGTGTTAGAGTCGGCTTTCGAATGCAATCGATCAAATGCGGCTCCCTTCCGTCCTGCGCATCGTGTTGGATCTGTAGGAATGGCGAAACTAATGCGTGAATGCAACCCAACAAATGAGGCTCCTGCCTTTCTACTGTATCATCAACTTGTATATCATCAGGTGTTATGTCGAAAGGAGACAACTCCTTATACGCCCTCTGCAACAGAAGTCTATTCATTCTAGTTCCTGCATCTTGCAGAGAGCATATATCGCGATAAAGATTGGGGTGGAGTAAAGCTTTTTTGACCTTGTCAAAAACGTGTTTCAGTACACACAGCGGGATCTGATTCTCCAGCTTCAGAATGTCGCATTTTATTTGGATGCCATGGGCACGGCGATCAGGACCAAATAAGATTTGTAGAATAAAGAATGAGTCCACCGCCATCATAAGACTTAGGTTATTATGGTACTCATTATCGGTGTCAGACCAGTCATAGAAACTCTCGATACGCCGCCGCATCGATTCGATATCACAAAGCAAATCATCCAAGATCAATCTCTTGGTCTGGACTTTCATCAGTTTGTGCCATAGTGCGGTGGCCGACTTGACTTTGTAGACTTCGTTGGTCGAGCTCATCATCAAGTCGTCTTCATGCAGAGAGTCTGTCTCAGGTTTACGAAAGTGGTTTGGCCCGAGTGACACACAATGGGGAACATAGGCTTGCTCATCGGCATTCCTCAGAGTCGCAGCCACCCGAAATGGTGGACGCCGCGCATTTGTTGCGTGCTTAAGTGTTTGCTTCAGAAGCATTTGTCTAACCATTTCACCCCACCTCGCCATGACTATGTCTAATTCGAACCCGGATATTAAATGCTTCTATCCAAATACATTTTTGAAGCTCTGTATCAGGCTTCAAATTTGAAGGCTTCAGTGCCCGTCAAAGGCCTGTTTACCTGTCATAGAAGGCCATGACGAAATTTGCTCTACAAAAAAAATTCGGTTTCATGGAGTGCCCGTCGAAAATGAAATGAAGCAGAACTGTGTACATTGACAATGGAAGGGCAACCCCAAAATTTTTCCCTTCCTGGGTTTTCAATGGGCTGTGGGAGTTTGGAAGATTTGGATGGGTGACAGGTCACGGTGGACCTCAGTTGTAATTGACGAATTGGCAGTGACAGGGTGGAAGCATTTGGGCTCAGTGAGTAGGTGGTCACAGTAAAGTCTGGACGTGAGGTGACTCAGTTACGGACCAGGGTGTCACTGTCAATTGGCCTGCCCAGTCTGATCACTGCCAACAAGTGCTCGGTGCATTTATGTGAACTTTGAATGAAACTGGGTTGTAATTGACGAATTGGCAGTGACAGGGTGGAAGCCCTTTGGGCTCAGTGAGTAGGTGGTCACAGTAAAGTCTGGACGTGAGTCAATGAGGTGACTCAGTTACGGACCAGGGTGTCACTGTCAATCGGCCTGCCCAGTCTGATCGCTGCCAACAAGTGCTCGGTGCATTTATGTGAACTTTGAATGGAACTGGGCCGCTGGTCCTCTGGGAGTCGTGGTTTTGGTTTCACGGTGTGGCTGTTGTACCCACCGGCCACCTTTTCAATCTCAGGGTCATTCATTTCTCTCACGGTCTCACCCACTACGCATTACCCACTTTACACTCTGCTCATTCCCGCGTCTCAACGATGATAAAGACCATGCTCTCCATTATGACCATTCTTAAACTGGAGTTAAAAGTAAAGTACTGTCCAAAGGTGGATACAGAGAGAACAGATTTGAAGGGCAGGTCACAGATTGGAAATTTCGATCTCTACTGGCAAATTACAATGCCAATTTAATGTTGCATTCATCGTTCGCTGGCTGCAGTTCCTTGGTGTTAATGTGGAGGGGTGGATTTTGTATAGTTGGACTGGCAAATTACAATCCTAATTTAATGTTGCATTCATCGTTCGCTGGCTGCAGTTCCTTGGTGTTAATGCGGAATGGTGGATTTTGTATAGTTGGACTGGCAAATTACAATGCCAATTTAATGTTGCATTCATCGTTCGCTGGCTGCAGTTCCTTGGTGTTAATGTGGAATGGTGGATTTTGTATGGTTGGGTGGTTCAATTTTTTTGCATGGCAACCTTGGTAATTTCGGCATGGCAACTCGAGGTAAACTCTATTGTTGTAGTTTTTTTTAAGAGATTTTTTTGGATATAATTTTAGGGTTTGGTTTGATTTGGGAATTTGCAGGTATGGTTGTTACTGTGGCCGAGGGTTCATTCTTCTTTAGGGAAGTGTTTTAAGCTATCTTGCTTCCACAATTACAGTTAGCTCAAGTAAGTTGTTTTCTTTTCCTCAAGAATAATAAATGGTAACGTGTAACCCTCTAATCTTGAAATATTTTCTTTGGCTCTAAGAATTTATGAATTTTGCTATAAAATTTAATTAAGATAAATCTTGGCTCTAGGAATTTATGAATTTATCTATAAAATTTTATTAGGATAAAATCTTGATTACTAGATAAGTTTGATTTTTTTTTTAAATTACAACTTTGGTAACATTTAATAAAAAATTAGTAAAAACAATATGACCGATGTATTTACTATTACATTTTGAAATGAAAAGAATGATTTATTTTTGCATGTCAGCATTGAAGGGCTCACTATCTACTCACCCTTCAAAGCGAAATGGTACCCTGCACTTCAAATTTGATCCCTGGTGGGGTGATAGTGTTGGGCATCTGTCCCGGATGGTACTGCTTTGCATGTGAACGAAGGAAGGCATCTTTATTTTTGTCTACATTCACTTTGGGTGGGAAAGCAAAAGATGATTTCCGTCCCACCGGTGGGAAACACAAAATCTTAAAAGATCAACGCACAGAAGAGGCGTACAGGAAGCCTGTCTTCTTCTTCATCTTCATCTTCTTGCGGGGCCGAGATGATATTCTGCCTGTCAGTGGTTTGCATATGAAACCAAGGAAGGCTTTTTCTTTTTCTCTTTTTCTTTTTCTTTTCGTAAGGCATCTTCTTATCACTTCTGTCATCCATCACTGGTTAAAGCTGGACGCACACTCCATTCGTGGGATAAAGCCAAACGTTTGTCTTGTTTTTAATTTTGGTTATTAAATTGGGTGAAAATAAGTTTGGAAACTGCAATTTTTGAAATTATACAATTTCACCCATCACAAAAAGAATTAATTTTCGGTTTATTAAACAAGTGGAATAAACAACAAAGTTGCTTAGTACCTGCCTCCTAAGAAGAGATTGAAAATATATAGCAATAGGATAATTTTGCTATAAAAATATATGATAAAACAAATATAATTACAATTTGAAAGAAATTAAACCAAAAATGAATTAAAAAATATCCATTTAAATACGATATAGGTTCTTGCAATGTAGCATAAAACAAGCATATTCAAGCTTCCTTACATACTTCTAGTAATATTCTTGACTTATGTTATAAAAATATGCAAGTTTCTTTATAGACTAGCATAAATAAGAAATGAGAAATAATAGCTTATAAGACTATAAAGTAATATCATTGTTGTGAGAATAGTTTATTTATATTTTATTATAAATTTATAATGTTATATAAATATGCAAGTTTTTTTATAAACAAACATAAATAGGAAATGAGAAATAATAGCTTATAAGACTATAAATTAATTTCATTGTTGTGAGAATAGTTTATTTATATTTTATTATAAATTTAAATTTAAATTTAAAATAAATTTAATTATTTTAAATTGAAAAAAAATATTTTTTAGTTAAATATTTTGAATAATGGATTTTCCAAGAATAATTTATAGATAGTTCAAAATAAACTATTGTTATCAAATACCATGCATATATCTACTTGTTGGGAAAAAAACATGAAACTTAACATAAAAAAAGACATTTTTAAAAGAAAAATATGCTATACATTGGATTTTGTCTTTCATCTGGTTTTAAATACTATTTTCTTAAGTCCATTGTGCCCAATTTCTAGCATTCTTAGCCTTGCATGATGAGATTGTAGTCTATTATGAAAATTTTACTATTCTTCATTATCTAATACATTTAAGTTTTTTATTTGATGATGATGATGGTGGTGGTTAACGTCCCCCGAGACCAAAATTTGGTCTATCGGACCTTAAAAAGGAAATTAATCATTTATATAACTAAATATACATTTAAGTTATGATGGCAATTTGGATGTTTAATAAATACAAAATTGTATTATAAAATTTGGATAGTTTAAGAAAGAAATATAAATAAAATAATATTTTTTGATAATTTTTAATTATATTATAAATCTAGTTATCTAACATTCTATTTGCTATAAATATTGAAATGACAAATTTTATCTGGTTTTGATACTTTTCCATTTTCCAAATAAAAAATAATATAAAAAATTATAAAATAACATCCCTACCAAATAAATGTAAGTATATCATTTATATTTAATTAGTTTTGGATGTGTAAGTGAAATATACTAGTACTAGTGACATCCATATTTAATTTGATATAAGTGATCACATAAATGGAAAAATCTAAAAACCTAGTTTCTCTAGCTCGTTAGTGTTTACTTTTGATTATTTTTTCAAAACAAGTTGAAATTTTAAAATAAAAAATCCTAAGTTAAAAATTGCTAAGATTAATGAGAAGATCAAATTATGACATAAGTTTTCATAATAAATCTAACCGACAATCAATTAATGAACTAAGCGATTGTGAAAGGATGCGAAGAGTGATTATCATGCCAGGTTTATGTAGATTTCTAACTTTTGACACGCCATGAGATTAGCTTTGGAAATTTTATACTTATGGATCATAGGGTGGATGCTATTCGGTAAACAAAATGCCAAGTCAAAGCTCGATGAAATACATTATCCGCATAATTTTGATGCGTACACAATTTTGGGATTGTCCTCATAAAGAAAATAGATGCTAAAAGAAGACCGAGAATCTGATCAACAATTTGATTAGTAGGTCGGAAGAATGTTCACAAAGAAACCCATAAGAAATCCAACTGCCGACCCATCTATTTACGAAATTAGTAGCTTAATATAGTAAAAATAACAAATTATTTAGAAAAAAATGTTCATAATGAATTTAAATCCAATAGCATCATTTAAATTTATGAACCAACATATTTAATATACACCTTATCTTCAAAGTTAACATTAATTAATTAATATTAAAATTTCAAATATTAATTAATTAACAATTTCTCAAATATGCAGGTTTATGAACCAACATATTTAATATACACCTTATCTTCAAAGTTAACATTAATTAATTAATATTAAAATTTCAAATATTAATTAATTAACAATTTCTCAAATATGCAGGTGTTGTTAATATTAATTATTGCACAGAGAGGCTCTCTCCAGCCCAATATAGGGGAGATCCTAAATATAAAAATATTACATGTCGACCTAAAAATAAAATATCCTAGAAATTTATTTTATATTTAACAAGCCATCAACCATTTACAAATTGGCCATGTTAATGACCATTTATTTGTAGTGTTAATGACAGGTCAATTCTACGGCCCATGTAGTCATCATTTTAACATTTACCCATATTATTCCTTCGTGATCAATCATGTTCATAGCTAAGGTTTTAAACTCTAATTTAGAAACAATGTAATAAGATTTTGGACTGTATAAATTATTCAAAGTTTCTGCTCTACTTACTATAATTTGAATTTTTTTTCTCCTCTAGAAAACTATTACAGTGGGTCATTTTTGTCCTTCCCATAAGTGTCCGACACCTGGTAAATTATATTATATATAATAAGTAAATTATATATAATAATATATGTATACATGCTCAATATCTGTTGTTTGTTTTTTCAACTATAATTTACAAACAATGTAATAAGATTTCAGTTTCTTCCCTTCATATTATCCAAACCATTGAATATTGCTATTACAATTATCTATCTAAACTGGCTACTCTATGGCTTGTTGAAATTGGAAAAAATGTTTATATTTGTGATGTTCTGATGATGATACATTGCAAATGCATTTATTTTTTGCTGTTATGATGATGATATATTGCAAACGTTAATGCAGACAATTTTGAAATTTTGAAAAGGATTTTGAGAGAGATATTGATGGAAGACCATATATTATCCTTATGATGGCAAGTAGAGAAAATTCATAGAAAATTCATTTAGTAAGATTTCTCTTCATTTAGAAATAACAAGTAGAG
>LPNX010980600.1:198120-226035 GCA_001517045.1 Pseudotsuga menziesii | reverse complement strand
TATATATATAATGCGAATAAAAGAATAAGCATATATATTAGTAATAGTAACTATAAATAATAATGAAAGGATATATGTATTATTATTTATTACTAATATTAGATAAATATTTAAATACCTAAAAGAGTCAAAATAGGAACTAGTCAAAGAGTTCCTACGTTAAAATAAATAACTATTAAATTCACCTAAACTAAGTAAAAAAGGTTATTTCAAGAAAACAAATAATTCTTGATTTAACTGTCCCTTTTCCTAAAGATAGTCTATAAAGACCCAAGCCAAAGAGAGGCTTGGAGATCTTTTTTGATTCCATCTATTCTACTTGATTATTCTGAAGAGAGTTCTTGAAGAGATTTTTTTCAAGAGGAAAAAAAAATTGTTAGAAAACCTGTTACCCCGGATAGGGAAGCCTTACCTTTAGGATCTCTAATCTACTTGCATGTTGGAACCAGTTTGGGGGGATCCAGATTGAAACTATAAATGGTTTCGGGTCATGGTTGGGTGGAACGTGGTAGTTCCCAAGTTATTCGGTTCATAGATATGAGGTTAGAATTGTCTATGTTCTTGTTAATATGGTGTCCTTGAGTGTGTAGGGTTTCCATCCATTAAGATAGCTTCAAATTGCAGGTATGAGGTTTTTTTATTTTCCTCACAATTTATACAGTTTCTTATTAAAGTAAGGGTTTATAAGTTGGAATGAAATTCTGTATGTTATATGATTTTTTGTAGTTAGGGTTATTATGTTTATAGAACCATTAAAGAGAAACTAGGTTTAATTTGTTTACAAACTTAAAACCTGATTTTATGAAGTAGAGATTATGCTACAGGGTGTCTTCTTTACTTAACCATGATTACCTAGTTAGAAAAGTATAGGTCATATTTCCTAGTATTGGTTTTAGACTGTCACATATTCTTTTATTAGATTTCAAAACACTAAGAAAAATATGGTCTCTATTCTTTCAATATTACTCTTCTATCATTCATATTTTAAATTCAACTTTCTCTGTAATTGTGTAATTTTATAACAGAGTTCATCTTAGGCTTAAAAATCTAGATTAATTAAGATAACTAGATTTCTGTTTTGTGGTCAAAACATAAATGCAATAGTAACACATATTTTTCATACAGATAAACAAAATTATAAAACCCATAGACCAGAGGTCAAATATCTAAGTTGAAGAACTTCAAACTGGGATTAGCTCAATTTAAAATAACTAATAAACTATCAACCAAAAGTAACTAATTAAAAAAACAGAAGCAAAACTATCTCTATTAAAGTCCAACTCTAGTGTTACATTTCCACTGCTGGAAGATTCCATATTTCCAGCACGCTTATTATTATTTCACATATCAAATCAATTATAAACAACTATATCATAAACACGATTCACAAACGTAAACATAGTTAAATACTAATTCTATGATAAAACATAATGATTATAAGTCTTAACACACCCCATGCATTTTCCTTCACAAAATCCTCTACATAAAAAACCACCCATTGAAACTTGTTAAGGTTTGGTCGAGGGCGAAGTTTACATTGCAAAAATATCAACTCACTATCTATATAAATCAATGCATTATTAAACACTTTTGCACCCAGGATCGATTGTTGTGGAATTCCAACCAAAATATTATCATCATAACTCATCAAACCACCAGGATCGAATCCTGTAGGCATCATGTCCAAAACAAAAAAAAATAAATGTTAAAACCCAAGTCTAAGTTGTTAAGAACCTAGGATCGAGTCTTGTAAGCACATTGATAAATACAAAAAATTATAAATTTTGCAAAGTTACAAAGTAAGAATTCGCATTATAGGCTTCCCACAAAAGTATCAACATAAACCTACAGTTTAAAGCAAATATGGGATACACTAGCATAACCAAATACACAGATATGTAAATCAAATACTATATTCACCATTTTCATATTCGCATAAGGGTTGAGCCAAATATTCCAACGCTCACTGTTAGGTCATGTTTTTGTTTTCCATCTTTTAATACTTTTATTTGTGTTTTGAAGCTTGGTTTTACTTTTTATCCCTAGAAAATTTTGTTTATTGGCATAGTTTGAATTTTTTCCCTTTAGCCTTTATGTTATTTGATTTCTTAGTTTATTTTTACAAGTTTTGTTTTGATTTCATAATCAAAGGGCTTATATAAGGCATATATAGATTGAAAAGGTCTAGAAAATAGCATAAAATTTTAAATGAGACTCCTAAACCAAGTTTAAACCCATTCATTAGCTTAATTTTTGTAGATCATTAACTTGAATTTTCTTGTAGCGCAAGCCAAAAACAATGCACACAGGTGCTACAAGAAAGTTGTGCAAAGTTAAAAATCATCTTTCAACATTGTAGAGATTTAGATCTCTAAAGTGTCGATACTGCAATAGCACAGTGGTTTACAACGCCGATTGGAAATTTAGTTCTTTAAAGCGCCGACACTGTGGCAACACAGTGGTTTAAAGCGCCGATTGGAGATTTAGTTCTTTACAATGCCAACACTGCGGTAGCACAGTGGTTTAAAGCACTGATCAGAGATTTAGTTCTTTAAAGCGTCGACACTACAGTAGTAAAGTGGTTAAAAGCTCCAGCGAGGTAGTTGATAGAGCTTCTAATCACCGATCGCGAATTGTGAAGCTAGTGGTTTATGTCGCCCACACTACTGTAGCATAGTGATTTAAATATCCAATGAAATAGTTGATACAGCTTCCGATTGACGATCGCGAGAAATATGAGTTGTTAGTAATGGGAAGTGTTGATTCGTTCAGTCTTGAACCTTTGATCACCGATGACGAGAAATATTAGTTGTTAGTGATGGGAGACGCCGATACTGCGGGAACATTCAAATGTTAATCACTGTGACAAGTGTCAATATCATCATGAAGGTGAATTGTGGCATTTTATTGTAGAAGTGAGGCAATAATGATAGCATACCATAATGAGACAAAGGTGTTTCAAATCATAGTTTTTCATGAAATGCACGTAGAGTAGGTGGAGATCGTGGCGAATAATCAATACTTGAAAATCAGAATTTTGAAACAGAGTAAAATTGAGGAATTTGGGAAGTGGTCGTCTGAAGTTGTCAAAACAGTCAGAGAAGATTGGGGCATGCAGTTTGACACATGAAAAACAGGAGAATAGGATTCCAGCAGCTGGATTAATCGTTTTAATAGGTAGGCTGCGAACTGATTTTCAAGGTTCATTAATTTGGGTTTTTTTCTAAACAGAAGATTAATGACTAAATTAAGGACAGATTATCAGTTGTTAAAGCCTAATTGATATTAAATGATGGATGCTCAGTCATGAAATTAAAATTATTGTCCATCTTAAATGAGAAGAGGTCAATTTAGGGTTTCCCTATATAATATTGTTTGTTAGTTTAACAAAATTCTAAGAAAGTCAAGCTGTGTTTTATTGAGAGAAGTTGTTTGACAATTTTTCAAAATGAAAAATAGTGGAAAGACCAATAGGGAAGAACCCTTAGACTTAAGTTGGGTAAAAAACTTTCCAGATTGTGCACTGTTGTTTGCAGAAGCAGGATGGTTAGTGTTCTTCAAAAAGATTCAAGGTTATCATTTAGAGGTTTCTTACAAGTTTGCTCAATGTTTAGATAAGGATGTAGTATATTTTGACACTTTGAAGTTCAAACTAAGTAGGGAGTTACTAGCAGAAGCAATAGGGATTCTGGATGAAGGAGAGTTTTGGTTCGAAAAGGTACCCTTCACCTTTGATGCTCAAAGATATCTACTTCCTGGTGTAGTAGCAGACTGGGGAAAAGGTGTTTCCATTAAAAACTTTAAACCTGAGTGGATTGATCCTATTAAAATATTGCAAAGCTATTTCACCTGTGAGGGTAGATTTTCCTTTGTGTTCAAATATCATTTTAGATTCCTTCAACATCTCAGTCATGAATCTAAAATGAATCTTCCTTTCTTCCTTTTGAAAAGCTTACAGAAGATTCCATGTAGCGTGAGAGAACACCAGGGCCATACAAAACAATCATTTTTTGACCATGGGCTCATAAAACTCATCATAAGTACTGTATTGCAGAAAAGAGAAAAGACATCGGATAATTTCTTATTTTGGTCAGGTTTCAAGACTGAGCAGGAGGAACAATCTCAAAAAATATAGGTAGATAAGGGTCAAACTCTGATTAAGAAGCTTAGAAAAAAGGTCATAGTCAAAGATGAAGAAACTGATAAACCAGGAGAAGCTTCAAATTAGGAAAATTAAAATATTGAGCTTGGACAACGAGTTAATGTTGAGGAAAGAAAATTTCTACAGTCAGAGATGAAGGAAGCTGAGTCAGTCGAAGAAGTTTTACCTGTAGAACCAAATCAAGATGTAATGGAGGAGGTTAAGGAACAAAAGAAAATCCCCATTACAATACTGTCAAAAGAGGATGAAAAATACTTGTCTGATGAGGCTAGAGTTCTAGTTACTAATGAAGATAAGTTTTGTGCTAAGCAAGAAATTGACACTCATTGTGATGAGGAAACAGTGTCCAGAAAGAAAATAATGAAGGTTGTTGAATTTGCCTCAATAATTCATCAAGGAAAGGTTATGAATATGGTGGGATAGGTTGGAGCAGTCTAGAGACCTAAGACAAGGCCAAAGAAAAAACTTAGGTTAAACATGAAGAAGCTACTAAATCCCAAATTGGCTAAAGAAAAGGTTATAGTAATAAAAGATTCATCATCTCAAGAGAAATTGGATGATAGTGAAAATGACAATAAATAAATTATGAAAAGTAAAAAACCAATAGTATCAAAAGATAAATCTATCTTCATTGATACTAAGATTTTTGATATTTTATTGGAGATTCGAAATCAGATGATTCAAGAACAGCAGCAAAATGAGGTAAAGAGTTCGTGTCTAGAGAAAATAGAGATAGTTGAAGAAGAAGTTCACTGCAATACTGAAACTGAAGAACATCCAAAGATTCCTATGACCTCCATAGAGCTTCTGAAGGAGGATGAAGAAATCTATAAGAAACTGAAAATCCCATGGACACTAGAAGGGATGCAAACAATCTCAGGAGAGAAATGTATTGATTCTGAAAAGGAAAACCTGCAAAGAAGAATTAAGCAATACAAATATCAAGTTGAATATATGCATGAAACAAATGATGGATTAGTTACTGCAAACATGAGATTTAGAGAAGAGTTGGAAGAGGTTAACGGTCATTACCAGGAATTAATTGCAATTTCTAGGGAAGCTCTTAAAAGGAAAAGGCAAACAGAGAATCAGTTCACACAGCTAAAGCAGACTATCCAGGTGCTGACTTAGTAGAACGAGGATCTAACAAGGAGGGTTATAGACTTGGAGGTATATCATTTGAAAGCTAGAAGGAAATCATAGGCTTTAGAGGGAATTTCTTTACTAGCTAAAGCAGCTAAAGACTTGTAAAGTTAGTTAAGAGAGTCAGTTATTAGTTAAGTTTAGAAAGTCATTTTATTTTTGTATAATGATAGTTTAGATTGAACTATTCGATAGATAGCCTAAAAGCAGTTAGGTTTCAGTTATTCAACTGATTTTGAAGGAATAGGATAAATGTAAGTCTGAAAGAAGACAAATGGTTCGATTTTTTGCTGACAAGGGAGGATATCAGGCTTTGTTTATGAGCTAAGTGTAAAGACTCTTATGTGTTTTTGATGAATGAACTATGAAATATATGCACTATATGCCCTTTAGATTATTCACTGGTTTCATTTCTAATTTATGTTAATTACTCAGTTGGTATATTCATTTCTTATTTAATGTTTTTATGCTTGAAATGCTTGCTAAATGTGGGTGAAATTCAGTTCTGTGTTTACTCTGTTGGATTATGGTTTATATGTTATGCATTTCAGTCATTTAAATGCTCATGATTTAGTGTTTGCTTTGGTCTTATGAATGTTTTACCTCTTGTCTTCAAACTATTCAACCAAAACCTTATAAAACCCTATTTTACTTTATTGTGATTTTTTGAGATTGTGTTGCCTTGTTCTTCCGTAGTCTGGGAACAATTTCTGGCACTAACACTCGCGACTGCAAACCCCAGCCTTAAACATTATTTAAATATCTACATAGTCACATCTTTGATTAAACATAAAAACAAAATGTGCATGTTGCATATTCACCTAAAGGCCAATCCACGCTCATGGTCGTGAGGTGAAACCTCATCCCATAATAAATATTAAATCATACCCAATGAATATAATACATAGAATTAGAATTAAACACAACCACTATACCAACTGTGTCATTGCAAGTAATGGTATTATGAAGCCAATCATACACATCAATGGAGGTCAAAACAGAGTGTTCTTCATTAAAACCATAAAACCCAGCAACTTTAAAAACCAATGCAAACGATGAAGTGTTATACACAGAGCTGAGTCTTTCATTGGAAATTCAAATTGTTTCCCCAAAAAGTTTACATATGAATTTACATAGAAAAGAATAAATACAAACGCATCTCTTGGATTCCCAATCTCTCAAAAGACCCAATATATCAAAATCATAATAAAAAATACACAGCGTTAACCCTCTCAATGCGGAGTTCAATACTCTATCAAATAGAGGTAAGGGCCTTTGCATTTAGCAGGGATTACCTGCTTATAGGATTCCATAGACCACCTCAACAGTCANCACAGCGTTAACCCTCTCAATGCGGAGTTCAATACTCTATCAAATAGAGGTAAGGGCCTTTGCATTTAGCAGGGATTACCTGCTTATAGGATTCCATAGACCCCCTCAACAGTCAATCAAGCCACTAGTTCGATCCACCGCTATGACCTTCAAACCAAACACACAGAGCTATGACAAGTATGCTAAACCTTAACAGAAGAAAACAAAAAAAATAATGTTTCAAATCCATGTGAAAAGCATACTTATCTACGAAAGGGAAGCCTATTGCTCCATGTTGTATAACACCCGAGAGCCCAAAAAAAAAAAGACAACCAGAGGAACAAAACCAAATGAATTACACAAACGACTAGACCAATGCATGAGGCTTGTTTTTGACACTTTCCAAGGAGAAATAAAAACGCCACCCTATCCTCCACTATTCACGCAATCCAAACCCATAGTTCCATAGTCAATCCCACAGTGAAATCGCATTGTCCGCCACCCTAGCATTAAACCCTTATCAAAACCCTCCTTTTCAATGTTATTCTAATTTTTTTGGCATATGAAATATTCTATAAATCGTTTATGTATATCCCATAGTTTCCCAAATGTATTTCCATAAAGTTTCCCATAGTACAGGTCCATGCCTTAGGTAGTATACCTTAAGTAAATTTTTTAGAAAATGAATATCAAGGGGATAAGGTAACATAACCTTACAACATATTATTAATAACAACCATAAATATCTAAGTCATGCATTTTCAACTCTGTGTAAACATAGAAATGTAGGCATAGCTAGGTCAGGACTTTAGTCCTCTTATCTCCAACTCTGAATAGGATAGTGTAGCATAGTTATGAAGTTGTAGAACCTTATAACTTTCCACGGTCATAGATAGATTTCACCAACAAAGTAACCTACAAAAAAGTGGATGGCTGCATTAGTTCGCAATGAACTAATTAAGCCCCATAAAAGCAGAAAGAACCTGTTTACCTCTCCAAGTGGTCCCTCAAGGGATAAAACCCCACCACTCCACCCCTTAACAGGTAAAGTCAAGTCAAACCTTTTAATAAATAAAACCATAAATGAAATACAAGATAGATAAATAGGAAGTAAGACTTAACTGAACCAACATATGAAAATGTATGATAATAGTAAAGACAAGTAGAGTAATCATACAAAGAAACCACGTAGCATGACCACATCACATAAAAACATAGTCATTATATAGGGAAATACATAAAAAGGGAAAGAAAACTCACGACACTTAGATTTAGTAAAACAATGACAAATACACCCCATAAAAAGATAAACAATGTCCTTGAAAGTTAGCATTCAACCAGCCTATAATTTTTTCTTTATTTACTATTTTTAGGGACATTACATGCGTGAGTTAGCTTACAGTGCTATTGCTTACAATGGTACCATGGATATCATGACTGCATATTTTATATATTTTATGCATTGTATGTTTATCATGGTAAATTTGTTGGTGTAGGATTTAATAATTATCATGGCTGTGGTTTCACCTTACGACCATGAGCTTGGAATCTTGGCTCGTCCATTAGGTGGATACACATGCTGAAAATTGTGGGTTTTATGTTTATTAACAATGTGATTGTATAATTGGTTATGAGAGCATAGCTTAGATTTGTTTAAATTGTTAGTTTTTAATTGAATCTCTTGTGGGAATCCTGAGAGGCAAAACCCTTATTGTTCATGTTGCAGCGTTTATGTTTTGTGTTAGCAGTGGTGCCTACAAGATTCGATCCTGGGCTGTTTGTGGTTTAATTTTAGTGTTTATGTTTTTTATTTAGCCAAGATGCCTACATGATTAGATCCTGGGTGGATTAATGCTTTAGACTTATGTTTTAATTATTGTGGGTTTTGCGCATCTCACAGGATTCAATCCTCGATACATTTTAATTAAATGATAAACATAATGATTCTTGTGTTTAAATACTTCTTTTATATAAATGGGGAGTTCTAGTTCTCTATTTATCGTTTTTAGTAGTTTTATATGTTTTATATGTGAATTGGACTACAGCCAAACCTTTGAAGTTTTCAAGTGTGGAAATTGAACCCAGGTGATAGAACAATTGCACTCACAAAATTGCTAATCAAACATGCAAATTTACACACAAAGGAGACTGAAATTGGAGCTAAACACTAAGTGTACAATAGCCAACATTATGAAGTCATAGGGTACTGAAATATAAAATTACATGAAAGATTTGAATGCATAAGGATGCCATTTGAAATACTCAAAAAGCAGGCTTACTAAATCTAGTCAAATCCCCCATAGGTGCATAAAGAAGTTTCCAAATCTACCTAGAGGCTCACGAATTGGAAAAGTCAAATGGGAAAGCTAAAAAGTGGTGGAAGGACAATTCATACATGATTTTATTAGGAGAAAATAATGGAGGATGATGAGGGAAAAAAACAAGTCAACTACACCTTGTCTTACTTTCCCTTTTGCCTTAAATATCAATAAAGCAGGCAACTTAGCAGAAAAAGCAGATATGCACTAGAGAGGATCTGGAATAAATAAGAACTACTAAACATGGTTTCCAGGAGGTTTCCCAAGCACTCCATGACTCATTTTTAGCAAGTTTGACTTCTAGGACATGTGGAAGACAACTTGCATAGAGTGGAATATTGGAAACTAGCCAAATAAGACAAAAATGGATTAATTAATGTCTAAGGTAGCTAACTATGGGTTGATTATTCTAACACCCCCCCTTAAGCCTGACTTTATGAGTAAATATCATATTTTATAGGGCCTAGCAACAAGGCTTAGTCACCCTTTACATAGTGCATGTCCATTTAACCAAGGAAAGAGGCAAAAACCCAGTGGGAAAATCCTCTCTTAACATGGACAGTAAAAAAAAATTTGAAAATATTTTCATTAATCATGATTCACAGCATGATTATAAATCCCTATCAGTTATTTGATATTGTTGAATGTCTTCTCACAAAAAACTTTGGTGAAGATTTCTGCTACATGTTCTAAAGATGCATAGAAGAGTAGGTGAATGGTGCCATCATGCACAAGTTGTCTGATGTAGTGCATATGGATCTCAATGTGTTTGGTTCTCTGTCTCTGAACTGGCTCATTGTATATTTAAATGGTGCTCTGATTATCACAATAGATAATGGTTGAAAACTATGATTCAAAGCCACACTCACCAAGTATCCCCTGCAACCATAAACATTGAGTTACTGCATTTACAACTCCTCTGTACTCTGCTTCTCTAGATGAGAGTGCAATGGCACTCTGTTTCTTGCTTGACCAAATGATTGGTCCTTCAGCAAGCATGAACACATATCCTAATGTTGACTTTCAATTTGTGTTGTCACCTACCCAATCACTATCAGTAAACCTAATCAAATCAAGATCAGATTTAGCTTTGTAGAAGATCCCATGAGTTCTTGTTCCCTGAACAAAGTTAAGAATCCTTTTGGCTGCTCTCCAATGGATCTCATGAAGCTGATCCATGTATCTTGAAGCCACACTTACTTCATAATAAATATCAGGTCGAGTGTGTGTAAGTTACAACAAACACCCAATCAATTGCCTATACAATGTATTATTTACCATAGGAGAAGAACCTGCTTCTTCAAGCTTAAATACTGAAAGGGAGGGAGTCTTACTTGGCTTGCAATATTTCATGTTGAACTTGTTCAGAAAATATGAAGCATACTTGGAATTATGTACCTTTATTCCATGTTGGTATTGGGAAATTTTGAGACCCAAGAATTGGCTTAACAACCCCAAACCAGTCATAGAAAATGCATGGTTCATTGCATCCTTGAAGGAGGCAATTTCTTTCTTTGAAATTCCTGTAATCAAAAGGTCATCCACATACAAGACAATAATAATCAAATAAACATGAATCATCTTCAAATAAACATTAGGATCATACTTGCATCGAACAAAACTCAATGACAGCATAAAGCCATCAATCTTGGCATACCAAGCCCTGGGGGCTTGCTTAAGCCCATATAATGATTTCTTTAACCTGCACACAAAATATGGATTAGTAACAAACCCTTGAGGATGATTCATGTAAATATCTTCAGTAATATCTCCATTCAGGAAAGCACACTTCACATCGATGTGATGTACCTCCCACTGCTTCGAAGCTGCAATGGCTAAGGCTAGCCTAATGGAGTCCATCTTTGCCACTGGTGCAAAGGTATCATTGTAGTCAATAACATGTACCTATGAGTGGAACTTTGCTACCAATATTTCCTTATATTTCAAATCTGAACCATATAGAGCAAACTTATTTTTGAAAACCCACTTACATTGAACTAGCTTCCTCCCTGGGGGAAGATCAACCAGTTCCCAAGTGTTGTTCTTCTGGAGTGAACTGAATTCTTATTTCATGGTTGTTTTCCATCTTGGATCATGTTCTACTTCTTCATATGTCTATGGGTATGATTCAACCATCAGATAGCACTTCTTAGAAAACAAAGGGTCTTTCATACACAGGGCACTCTCAAAACTGAGATCTAGTCCTCCTAGGATCACTAAGATTTCTAGCTAGTTCCCTAGCTGCACGAATGGTATTTTCTGCCCATTTTGGTCTTGTAGGACTATTAGGATGTTTAATTAAATCATAATTATCAGACATATCATAATCATCAAACTCATTTGTCTCTTCACTTACATTCAATGGTTCTGGTGGTGAAGAAGACTCTCCAACTTCAACTGCTGCTAAAGGCTCTTCTTGGAACTGAACACTCCTTTCAATGAAGGCTTTGTTTGTGCTCAAGTTGATCAGCTTGCACCCTTTTGAATATTTATAGTATACAACAAATAGACACTTGGATTTGGGGCTACAAAGCCTTCCTCTTTTCTATTGTAATTCTAGCCCAAGCCCTTGAGCAAAAAATATTGAAATAGGTCACATCTGGCTTGTGCCCACTCCATGCTTCGAAAGGATTCATACCATCAATATGTTTATGAGGCACCCTATTCTGAATATAGGATGCACAGTTTATAGCCTCGACCAAAAAATTTGGTGGCAAAGTCTTAGCCTCCATCATATAGGTTTCAATCTCCTTTAGTGATCTGTTCGTTCTCTCAGCAACACCATTTTGCTGTGGTGTGTAAGGGATTGAATGCTACATCTGAATACCTAAATCTTCACAATATTGAATGAACTCAAACTTGACATTCTCACCACCTTTTTCAGATCATAGGATCTTGAGTTTCCTCCCAGACTGGTTTTCAACCAAATCCTTAAAAACTTTGAATAGGCCAAAAACTTCAGACTTACGCTTCAGGAAGTAAACCCATCAGTACCTGGAAAGTCATCTATGAAGGTCAATGCATATTTGGCCTAAATCATTGACATATGAGGAAATGGACCAGCAACATCACTGTGGATCAACTCAAGAGGTACAGAGGTTCTCTCATGACTAGCTCTCTCTCAAATTTATGCTCTAGGTGTTTTCCTAAGATACAACCTTGACAGACTCCCTTGGAAAACTTAATCTTTGGTAACCCTATGACATTTATTTTTCAATTAGATCAAAAATATACTTATAGTTAAGATGGCCAAATCTCTCATGCCAAATATTGCTTGCCTCATTGGCATGAATCAGAAGAGCAGAGGGGTTTGAGTAGGGTAGAAAATGTGAAAACATGTATACCTTCGAAGTGTGATCTGCAACTCCTTTTGCAATGACTTTACCACTAGAGATCTCTGTGATCTCAACATCATTAGGGGATAATATGACCTTCTTTGGAGACACTATGTGGGTCATTTGATACACTGACAAGAGGTTAGAGGCAAGACTTGGAACATACAATACATTGGTGAACTTACCATGGTCAGGATCAATCCTTCCTTTCCCCAAACTGTCAGTGAGAGAGTCATCGCCCAGCACTATTCGTGTACCTTTCAACATGTCAAGAGAGGATAATGACTCCTTGGTTGAAACCATATGTCTTGAAGCTCCATAGTATATGATGAAGCTAGGTGAGTTTGATGTGTCAGCAACCAATGCATGTATTCTCTCTATATCCTCTGAATTTGATCCTCCTTCCCTTTTCTTTGAGCTATCAGGAAGGGAGATGTTGTTCTTCTCCAGGAGTTGGGTCAACACGTCAATTTGCTTCTTCATGCAGGAGCTTTTAGGATGATAGCCCTTACTGCAGTATGCACACTTGCTCGTTTCTCGTTTATTATTCTTCTTCTAGAATTTCTTCTTGGAGCCTTGGGGCTCCTCCTGAGACTTGTTCCTGTCTCTCCTCTGCTCAAGTGGATTCTTAGCTTTCTTCTTGCCATTTGAATCCACCCTCGAATCTCTAGCAACCAAATCTTGGTCTTTGGAAGGTTTGATGGTGCCCATCATCACCAGTTTATCTTGTTCTTGTGTGAGGGATTCCATGAACTCTGCAATCTTAGGCATCTTCCAGGCTCGAGCTATCAACTTCATGGAATGGAAGGTTGAAACAAACACCGAATAGTTAGTGCTAAGCTTTGAGAGTATGGCCAAAACTAGTTTCTCCTCCTTTTCAATTCCACATTGTTTTAGCTGCAAAACAAGGGCTTTAAACTTGGAAAAGTAGAGTTGTAGGGATTCGAAGCTGCTGGGACTCAAATAGATCAATTCATTCTCAATTTGATGTCCTCTCATCTCATATATCTTACCAAAAATCTCTACAATATTCTCCCACACTTCATTAGGTGATGTCAATCCATCAAGATGGAAGAGGAGGTCTCTGGATATGCTCAAACACAAGAGACCATAGGCCTCATCCCTCCTGTTGTGCCATTTAATTTTCTCTGTAGCTGCATTGGGATTTGATTCAGTTTCCATAGTCACCCTATAGAGACATTTCACTCTCAAAAGTATCTCCATCTCTGCTTTCCATTTAAAGAAATTAAATGGAGTCAAGATGATCTTCAGAGATTGATCCATAGCTCAGAAATTGTCCCTTTAGTCAGTAGAATAGCTCCTAGTCAAGATGTCAAACTTGCAATAGCAATATGGAAGGATATAAATCGATCTACAAAGGCTATAATACCATGTGGAAGTTGAACTCAGGTGATAGAACAATTGCACTCCCGAAATTGCTAATCAAACATGCAAATTTACACACAACGAAGACTAAAATTGGACTATAACACTAATCTGTATTGAATAAGTGTACAATAGCCAACCTTATGAAGTCATAGGCTACTAGAATATATAATTACATGAGATATTTGAATGCATAAGGATTCCATTCGAAATAGTAAAAAATCAGGCTTACTAAATCTAGTCAAATCCCCCATAGGTGCATAAAGCAGTTTCCAAATCTACCTAGAGGCTCACGAATTGGCAAAGTCAAATGAGAAAGATAATAAGTGATGGAAGGAAAACTCATACATGCTTTTATTAGGAGAAAATAATGGAGGATGATGAGGGAAAAAAACAAGTCAACTACACCTAGTCTTACTTTCCCTTTTGCCTTAAATATCAATAAAGCAGGAAACTTAGCAGAAAAAGAAGATATGCACTAGGGAGGATTTGGAATAAAGAAGAACTGATAAATATGGTTTCCAGGAGGTTTCCCAAGCACTCCATGACTCAGTTTTAGCAAGTTTGACTTCTAGGACATGTGGAAGACAAATTGAATAGAGTGGAATATTGGAAACTAGGCAATAAGACAAAAATGGATTAATTAATGTCTAAGGTAGCTAACTATGGGTTGATTATTCTAACATCGAGGGATTGACTTGGTTTAAAATATTTGGTAATGTAATATGTGAGAATTATGTCGCAACCAGTCATGTATAGGATTTGATGGCTGGGATGGATTTAATAAAACTTGTCATCTTTATGTTTTCTTAGAATGGGTTTAATGTTTATTTTGAAGGCTTTGAATAAATTTTATGATATATTGTTTATGTTTGATTTTAATGTGGAAAATATAAGCACATGTGATGGCAATATGAAATTTTCCAGCGTTGGCAATATATGTTTAGAGTTGGATTTTAAATGGCTTATAAGAAGTATGAGCTATGGTTAGTTTGGTTATTTTAACTTGTAGATTATTTATTTATTTAAAATTTTACATATCTAGTTTAAATGTTAATAAGGTTGATTTTTTCTATCTTTAAGAAAGCTTTGTTTTAACTTTGCATCTAAGTTTGAACAATACACAAAAATCTAGTTATCTTAAATAACTAGGGTTTAAGCTTAAGAGAAACTCTGTTAGATAATTACATCAAATACTAATATTATTTAAACTTATAATATTCCTATCTAATAAAATAATGGCTGAATTTTAATGTCTAAACAATAAATCAACCACTAGTACTAAATATTTCTTTATAATTTTATACAAATAGTTCAAGCTCTCAAGGATCTGTAAGCAAAAGGAAAACTAGCTCAAGAAAACATACAATATAAAGAGTTTCAATTTAGATTATACCCTACTTTAATGAAAACTATAAGAGATAAAGAGAAGGAAGAAACCCTCGGACCTACCATGTGTAGTTTATTTGATGGCTAGAACCCTGCACACTTTAAGCAAAGAAAATTAATAAAAACAAGGATAATTTTGACCTCATATCTGTTAACCGAATAACTTCGAAACTACCACACTCCTCCCAACCATGACCCAGAACCATTCCTGGTTTCAATCAGAATCCCCCCGAGCTGGTTCCAATATGCAAGTAGTCTAGAGCTCCTAAAGTTAATGATTTACCTATCTTAGATAATAGGTTCTGTACCAGATTGCTTTTCCTTCTTGAAAATGCTCTCCAAGAACTCTTAGGATAATAATGATCAGATAGAATGAGATCCCCAAGACTTTCTTTGGCTTGGGTTTTTATAGACAATTGTTTGGAAAAGGCACATTTAAATTTAAGTTAAATCAGGAATCATTTGTTTTCTTGAAATAATATTTTACTTAATTTATGTGAAATTAATATTTATTCATCTTAACTTAAGAACTCTTTTACTAATTCCTGTTTGGCTCTTTTTTTTAGGTACTGATATATTTAATTTATTACTTTAGTAAATAATAATACATAGATGCTTAAATTATTATTTGTAGTTACTATTATTAATACATATGCTTACTCTTTCATTCATACCATATATAAACTATATATATACATATATCATTGTAAACATTTTCACTTTGGGAATCATATAGAAAGACCTTGTAGCACATGGTTCTTTCTTTAGATTCTTAGTCACTTCTTTTATTAAGGCCTTCAAGTAGGGTTGGTCAAGTAAGTTAGGCATCTCTAAACCTCCTTGCATGTTGGATTACCTCATATGTTGTGTTAGTTCTTTAGTACTTGACGATAAATAGAAATTCAAAATTTCATTTAATCAACTTAAAAATAAGTAAGATGAGGTTGATATTTTATCAAATTCGTTTGCACTCAACATAATTAACTTTCAGTAACTCCTAGCGTTTATTCAGAGCCCATAATCAATTCTAAGAGACATGGAGTTACACATTAGTACAATTCCAGAGCTCCTCTCTCAACACGAATGCTAGGATGTACTTGTATGATACACTTACAGATACAATGGCTAAGGATCCGATGTTAAAGAGATTATACTCAACATCAATTTGGAATGTTTTAGGGCTTATGCCCAACACTTCCAATTCTTATATTTTCATGTGCTTCATATTTTTTTTTTCAACACAAACATTTCATAATTCATGTTCTCCAGAGCTGACGCTCAACACAAACATCAAATACTCATGTGCGTCAGATCTTGCGCTCAACACAAACATCCAATCAATCTTGTGATTCCAGAGCTTGTGCTCAACACAATCATTAAATTACTCATGTGCTTCAGAACTCATGTTCAACACAATATCTCATCAATCATGTGCTTCAGGGTCCACGCCCAACACATGCAATCACATACATGATAAATAAAAAACATATGTATTGGTTTATGCCCAATATATCAAACAAATGATCATACTCATGTGCAGTGGGGTCCTATGCCTAATGTACAAAATATAACATCAAAGCAACATCACATACAATGGGACTTATGCCCGTAAGTGTTAGGTCAAACATTTAGGATATTACATCCCTCCCCAATTAGAACGACATCGTCCCTGGTGTTTTAGGGACTAGGAATGAAATCATGAAATAATGTGGGGTAAGCCTCTCTCATGGTTGCTTCATTCTCCCAAGTAGCCTCATCGGCTTCAAAGTGATCCCATTGCACTTTCAACTGAACTATAGTGCGCTTCCTATGCTACACCTCTCTCTTGTCTAGTATATGAAGGGGTTCGGGTACAAACTCCCCTTCAGGTTCCAACTATAACAAAGGCCAATCAATAATATGTTTAGTATCATATACATATTTCTTCAATAAGGATGCATGAAAATTTTTATGAACCTTTATATGAGCAGGTAAAGCTAGTTCATACGCCACTAGTCCTCTCTTGGCCAGTATCTCAAAGGGTCCACAAAATCTTGGTGCCAACTTTCCACACCTCCCCAATCTCAATGAGCTTCTCTTTGATTTTACTTTTAAGTAAACATGGTCTCCAACTTGATAATATTTATATTTTATTTTCTTATTTGCATAACTCTTCTGGCGGTCTTGCACTTGTTTAAGGTTTTGTTGGACCTTGGTGACCAATTGTTCCAAGTCTGTTAGAAAATCGGGCCCTAACATGATCCGGTCCACCACGCTGTCCCAAGTAATCGTTGTTCTATAGTTCCAACCATATATTACCTCGAAGGGACTTATCTTGGTGAATGTCTCGTATCGGTTGTTATATGAAAATTCTACGAGATGCAGATAATCCTCCCGCTTGGTGGGGTTGTCTATGACATACATCCTAAGCATGTCCTCTAAAATTTGGTTTACCCTATAACACCTTGGTTTTGAACCCATTTGCATTAAATGTATATGATGTATATATTGTAATTAATCATGGTGTGGAGCTAACGGAAAAATCCCCACCATCAATTTAACATTTTATGTTTCGATAATTAAAAATTGTTGTCGATGGTATTCTGTGCTAGCTGACACATTATAATTTTGGAAATCATGTAAATGTGGCAATTTAATTAGAAAAACCCACAACCATCTATGTCAACGCAACAATAATGAGATGGGGGCATGATTTCCTAACGATAGGGGGGTATTCAAACCTTTGGGCCAATGGGGAAAAGCCAAATGTCAAAGGTAGAACCCATCAAAACTACCAACTACCTTTCTTTTCTTATCACCTAATCATTTAATTCTACTGGAAATTGGTTGAGTTAGTTATTGCATGGGATGGGAAAGGTATGGTAGTCCAAATTCAAATTTTGGGAAAAACCCATGTTTGGGAAAACAAATTTTGAATTATGGGGCAAAGTTTTGCCCAAAAATGCTACCCATTCCTTCATGCATCCATGTTTTTGTCTTCCCCACGTTTTTGGAGCTCATGGGAACTGTCATTCACATTTTTGTAGTTTCTTGTGTTTCCCCCCCATGGTTAGGAAGTTGTTTTTCTAAAATTCAGTGGATGGGATCTCTCCTGGGTGTTATTGTGGTTTTTTTCCTCATTACTCGGCTGGGAAAAGTGTTTTTGGGTTTCCCAATGAGTGGGAGAAGAGACTCATGATTTTTTGTTGTTGTTGAGATTGTTTTGGCCACATTAGGGCCATAAACAACTCTGGAAATAGAATTGCATAGGATGAGTTGTTTTACTCAAATTCCATTCCTGATTTTGGCCTTTGTGATGTTTTCCTCCAATCCCAAAAATGTAATTGTTGTGTGTACATATTTTTTTTGTCTCTGAACCGGTTTTGGAGTGGAAATGGGTTCTGAAATAGCTTCATAAAACTAGTGTGAGAAGGAACCTCATAGATAGATCTAGGGGGCTGGTTTTCTTCTTTGCACACCCTAAATATCACTGGAAGGGAAGGAATAGCCTAAGGGACTGTGTAGCAGAGAAGGGGATGCTCCTTATGTTGGGTGTGTAGATGTTTTAGAAGCCAGGATAGATCTGGTGTAGGTGTCGATAGCTCTGTCGTTGAGCTCACTAGCTTAGAAATCAGCCTTTCCATCTCCTTTGCAGCCTGATAAACCCAATTGTGTTGGCTTGGATAAGTTCTTGTTATATACTTCGCTATGTGTGAGTCTACTAGTGTTCCCTTATTCCGTTTGGGAATCATTCTCAGCTCGAGGGTGGAATTGCTACTGAAATATTAATGAGAACACTGGCCTACGGTTGGGTGGAACGTTTCAGTGATGTAGCTAGTTGCAGGACAAGCTTCTTCTAAGATAAGTATCTCTTGTCTATTTTATCTATGCAACTGTATGTGCTTATTGATTAATATGAACATGTTAAATGTTGTGAATGAATGTATTTTGATTCCTTTGTACATTAATGATTTATGCGTCTGTGCATGTTTTTACTTCAATGCATTTTTATCATGTTTATGTTCATTGGATTTAAATTTCCCAGATTGATAGTGGCATCATGGCGTCCTCTCTCTAGTAGAAGGGTGGGGACATGACATACTCATTCTGTCTTCCCGTTTGTCTATAGGTGGTAAGCAGTACTAAATTTTAACTACATCTCTAAATAGGAGAATAAGGATCTCCAAATTTTTTTGGTAAACTTCACGTCTCGATCCTAGATGATTTCCTTTGGTATCCCATGCAATTTGAATATATCCTTTAAGAAGATGTCGAAAATGTGAATTTTCTTATAGGCCGACTTTACGGAGATGAAGTGTGCTGCTTTTGATAACTTGTTAAGCACTAAAAAGATATAAATTTTTTTCTCCTTTCTCTTTGGTAGACCCATAATAAAATCCATACTAATGACCTCCCACTTACATTCCGGAATGGGTAATGGCTGCAACAATCCTAAAGGATGCTGGTGCTCAACTTTGACTAGATGAAATTCCTAACATTTTGCGATAAACAACACTATGTTGGCCTCTAACTTAGGCCAGAAAAAATGTTTCTTAACTTTAGATATAATCTTTTAATATCCCAAAGGACCCAAGCAGGGTTTCCAATGAAATTCAGTGAGTATGTTGGACCTAATGTCCCCTCCTTCTTGAACATACAATATTTCTTTGCACCACAATAGTATGGTCTCATCTACCTTATACTATTTTTGTTGTTGAAACAACTTGTCATCCTGGAATTTCTTGAGAATTTCAACATAGAAATGGTCAACTTCATTTGTCATCCTAATCCTTTCATGCAAATCTTAATCTGTTTGAATTAAAGTCACCTCATATAACATATGAGCTCATCGACTTAAAGCATCAACAATTTTATTCTCCTTGCCATTTATATGATTTAACTTGAAATGGTACTCGCTAAGGAAATCCAACCATCTATCCTGTTTGGAATTTAGATATGGTTGAGGAAATAAATACTTAAGAATCATGTTGTCAGTTATCAGAAGAAATTTATTCCCCATGAGAAAGTGCCTCAACATCTTCAAGGCATGGATAATGGCTGCTAACTTAAGATCATGGTTGGAATAATTTTTTTCGTGTTCCTTAACTTCTGTGATTCATAAAAGATCACACAATCTTGTTGTAAAAGGAATCCTTTGAGCCCTTCCTTGCTTGCATCCATACAAACAACAAAATACCCATCAAGAACCAGAATTCATAGTATTGGTGCAGTTGTCAAAATATGTTTAATCTTCTGACAACTTTCCTCACACTTAGTCATCCAGAAGAACTTGTTTTCCTTCTTTTTTGAAGCATTCATGGAACAAGCAACCCTCGAAAAGCTCTCAATGAACTTTTTTTAGTAACCAGTTGATCCAAAAGATGACCTAATGTTCATCACACTGGTATGGGTAGGCCAATCCTTTATGGCTTTAATCTTTTTCGAGTCAATGGGTATCCCCTTCTTGGAGATGATATGACCTAGGTACTGTATCTATGGTTTGTAAAAATCACATTTACTAAACATAGCGTAAATAGGGTGTTCTCATAACACCTGTAGTACTATGAGAAGATGCTTCTCATGTGCCGCTTTAATCTTAGAGTAAATCAGGATATCATCTATAAATACCAATACAAGTTTATCCAAGTATTTATTGAAGATAATGTTCATAATACACATAAAATTTGTGAGTGCATTGGTCAACCCGAATGGCATCACTACAAAATCATAGTGGTCATATCGCATGCATAAGTTTGTTTGATGAATATATTTATCAGGAATCCATACCTTAAGGTAACTAGACCGAACGACAATGTTTGAAAAGATCTTGGATCCTCATACTTGATCGAACAAGTCATGAATCCTAGGTAGTAGGTAATGATTCTTAATGGTCATCTTGTTAAGTTGGCGGTAATCGATGCACATCCACATCGTAGCGTCTTTCTTCTTTACAAAGAGTATAGGTGCTCCCCAAGGGGACACATTAGGTCAGATATAACCCTTCTCAATCAACTCTTGCAACTCCAACTTGAGCTCCACTAGCTTTGGTGCACTCATGCGATATGGGGCTTTAAAATCCGGAACTGACCTTGGTGTCAATTCTATGGAAAAATCTAAGTCTCCTTTTGGTGGTAATCCTAGTATTTCCTTAGGAAATACATATGTGAAGTCTACGAGAACTGGAAATTCCTCAATATACTTCTCTCTCAACTTCTACAGCTTGAATGTTCACTGCAAACAATTTGCAACCTTTCCTAATACACTTCTTTACTTGTAAGGAAAATATATTCCTAACTTAAACCTTCTTAGGTATGCCTAGAATATTTGTCTGATTCCCTTGGCTATCTGTGAACAATATTGACTTGTGTAGACAATCGAGCATGACATGGTGTTGTTCTAACTAGTCCATGCCGATAAGTAAATTGTACGATCCTAAGGGTAAAATATTCAAATTTATCCTAGCAGAGAAACCATTCAAGTTTACCTCACCATCTCTAAATATCTTGGAAACCTTTCATTTTGTACTCATGGTTAATTCCACTAGCCATGGTTTCTCATGTTTAACCTTGTCTAGTTTACATAACTCCACAATTTTAGGCGATACATAGTTTTGGCAAGCACTAGGGTCAATCAATATTGAAATAGAAGTGTTTGAAACCTTACCTTTTATTTTGACCATAGTAGCCTGACGGTCTGCCTATCGAATATCCAAGGATGCATAAATCCTCAGTGTGCCAACTATGTCCTCTACCATTGGTTCCTCTTTTAGATTGTGCAAGACTCCATAATTCTTGTTTTTACAATCTCACGAATAATGGGGCCCTTGTAATTTCTAGCATTTGATTTGCAGCGGGAAAACATTGGCTCCTTCATTTGATGCTGGTCTGTTATCACTTGGTGCTCGTACATTTGGCATTGTACATGTCTTATTTAAGTTCTTATTGGCTGGAAAACTATTGTTACATTTTTTGTAAGGCAGTGGGTTGAAACTCGGTTTGCGATTTTTTGAGAAGTTCCTAGACCTATCTCGACTTTTGTTGATGTTTTCTTGCCTTAGATTTCAATGCTCGTAGAAAATATTAGCTTTGTGTAGGGTGGTGTCCATATTTTTATTTATGTCAAATTCAATTCTCTTTCAAAAATTGGGAGGAAGACATCCTAAAAACTACTATATTTTCACTTTCTCGTCCTTTATGTAAGGTACGTAATGTAATAGATCCAAAAATATGTTAATGAAAGCATTCATGGTCATGGAACCCATCCTTAACTTGTGAAATTATTTCACCTTCCTGTTCAAGAATATTTCATACATGTAATTCTCTTGAAAAATTCTGTGAAAGATACTCCATCAGATTTCCTTTACCGCATCCTTTTTGGTATGCTTTACGTCTCTCCACCATCTAGCTTCTTTTCCATTTAAATTATAGATTTCTAGATGAGATTTCATCTCAGTAGAGTAGTTATCTATCAGAAGTATTTATCATACATAAAATCCATTATTTAGCTTTCTCCCGGGTATTCATCTCTATGGAAATTGAACCCAAGAGATAGAACAATTACACTCACAAAATTGCTAATCAAACATGGAAAATTAACACCAAAGGAGACTGAAATTGGAGCATAACACTAATATGTATTGAGTAAGTGTACAATAGCCAAAATTATAAAGTAATAGGATACTTTAATATATAATTAAATTAGATATTCAAATGCATAAATATGCCATTCGAAATAGTCAAAAAATAGGCTTACCAAAACAAGTTAAATCCCCCCTAGGTGCATAAAGCAGTTTCCAAATCTAGGTAGATGCTCACGAATTGGCTAATTCAAGTGGGAAAGATAAAGAGGGATGGAAAGAAAACTCATACATTCTTTTATTTGGAGAAAAGGAGGGAGGATGATGTGAGCAAAAAACAAGGCAGTTACAACTAGTCTAGCTTTCCTTCGCGTTAAATCAGAAATAAAACAAGTCAACTTTACAGAAAAAGCAGATATGCACTTTGGAGAATCTAGAATAAAGAAGACATGCTAAAATGGGTTTCTAGGATGTTTCCCAAGTGCACCATGTCTTAGTTTTAGCATGTGTTGACTTCTAGGACATGTAGAAGGAAACTAGCATAGAGTGGAATCTAGGTAATAAGACAAAAATGATTAAATTAATGTCTAAGGTAGGTAACTATGGGTTGATTATTATAACACCCCCCCTTAAGCCTGACTTTATGAGTAAATATCAGAAAAATATAGTGCCTAGCAACAAGGCTTAGTCACCCTTTACATACTGCTTGTCTCCAACCAAGGAAAGGGGCAAAAAACTCAGTGGGAAAATCCTCCCTTAAACATGGACAGGAAAACAAAATGTGGAAATTTTGTCATCAATCATGCTTCACAGCATGATCAGTAATCCCCAGTAGTGATTTGAGATTACTGAATCTTTTCTGACAAAAAACTTTGGTGAAGATGTCTGCTACTTGTTCTGAAGATGCACAGAAGAGTAGATGAATGGTACCATCATGCACGAGCTATCTCATGTAGTGCATATGGATCTCAATGTGCTTGGTTCATTGTCTCTGAACTAGATTGTAGCAAGGATTTATCCCTGCTATAGGGGCAAGAATGGATCCCTTCTATCTATAGGACAAAAGGGTAGGTTCCTGTGTGGATGGAAATGCAGAAAATAAAACAGAAATAGAAATGACAAAACAGTAAACTAAACTATGAGCAGAAAGTAAAACAGGGCATAAATAATAGTAAACTAAAGCTAAGATAATGACAGAAAGAAGAAAATGTGGAAGCAATGGTGAATCCCTTTGCAGAAAATGGGTTAGGGTTCTACCTCCTTAAAACCCACAAAAAAATCCTAAGCTACAATAACCTGCAAAACCAGGTTAGATCTAAAACTTGCAAATGGAAACAAGGGTTAGAAAGCATATAAAACAAATAAACTAAACATGCAAGAAAAATGATATCTTCTCTAGTGGGAATGTGCCACCATGCCCAAGCTTGTGGAAGCACCTCTCTCTCTTGGATGGGGAGCAATGGCTCAATGGAGATGGAGATGGAGGAGAGGGAGTGTGGGTGGTTTGAGAGGAAAAGGTCTCAAAGTATCCACGGGAAACATAACAATAGACAAAGGGAGAAGTGTTTTGAGAGTGATGCCCCACCCTCCTTTTATAGCTTTTCCAAGGGGTTTTAGGGTTTTAAGCCCTTGGTCAGTGATTTAGCCCCTTTTTTGGGCTTTTAGCCCCTTTCACCCTACCTTTAGCCCCTTTTAGGGGTTTAGCCACTTTTTGAGGGCTTTAGCTCCTAAGAGGCTATTTTGGGCTCCTTTTTGGGGTTTTTATCCCTTTTTCTTCATCCTTAGGCTCATTTGAGGGTGTGGGGGTATAGTGGAGGGATATGAGGGTCACAAGATGGTGTCCTTGGGTGGTGTAGGCCATTGAGAGCTTAGTGGGGGATTTTGGGGTTAACATATTGCCCCCTGATGTGTGAAAGAAGGAGCTCGTCATATGGCCGATGGACATCATAGGATTTGCTGTGTGGAGGTGGTGCTTCTGAGGCTGGGGCATGGTTTGGTTTTTGTATTAATATGGTTCCCATCAGTGGGTGAGATACAATAAATGTGTGACATGTATATGGACGAGGCGAAGAATCCCTATTCTCATGACAATGTCAAAATAATCATTTGATCTATGCTCTAAAATATAAGAGTCAATCATACACAATTGATGTTACAATGATGGTTTCCTCTCATGTGAGGCTGAATACAATATTGATCTGGTACATTGGATCCATGGCATTCTCATGGGATGCTCTATCTTCATGACTGACAATCTGCTGGACTTGGAATGGTACATCGCTGTATGGACTTGCTAATTGAGAGTCAAAGTATCTGTGGTACAAGTATGCTGCATTAATCATAAAGGTATATCGAAGCACTATTGGGGCTTCAGATCACTGTCTCCAACGCAACCCAAAAATCACAAGGGACATAACCTATTTATGTCCCTCGAGTGGACTCACCAATGTGTTAGAGTCAGGTGACATCTAGGGTCTTTGACCAAGTACTGTGTGGAACAAACCCTGCATCAATCTCAACGGTGCGATGATGGAGTTGAAGTTGAGCACATGAGAAACAACCATCCCGAGAGGCACTAAGGACTCCTCTCAAGTGGTCCAAGGAACTCATCAATGATGTTAATGAAACCAAGGTATAGGTACCTCTGGGTCTATCCTCTGGAATATGTGTGTTGGCGTCAACAGAGGGAGACCTACCCCTAGTCAAGGAAATGATGTTTTCTTGACCAGGAGCCCGAGGGAGATAACCTAAAAGGTGTGAGTCAATCTGCGGACTGACTCACTGAATGGGGGGGGAGGGGGAGGGAAAGAACTGAATAGGGGCAGGGGGGAGTGTGGGAGACTCAAACTTCCTTTGTTCAGAGTATGACGATAGAGAGGACCAGGAAGCAAATGAAACTCACTCAAGGGAATGGGATCATAGCTGTAATATCGGGAATGTCACTGTATATGGGAAATACTTGGAGGAGGTGGACACTTTTGATATTGATGGGGTCCAAGGAAGACACATTACAGAGTACTCTAAACAAAAGTGACCCCATGTGGGAATGCTACCAAACTGTTTGCCATGGGGAGGCATCTATGGACACCGTTATGGTATGATCTCATGGATTTTTGGCGAGCCCGAGAAGGTAAATGCTTGATGGTGCTTTCAATTTTAGAGAGTGTGAAAGCATGAAGAAGACTCCAGTGGGGGCACTTTTTTGTTGGTAGTCTCCTGTGCCTAAAAAAGGGTAAAAGTATACATAGGAGAGCTCGCCCATCTTATAGGGGATGAGGGACTTCTTTACCGTTGGTAGTCCAACTAGGCAGGTAAAAGTTAAACCTATACTGAGTGGACGGTCATTCAAATACTTTTACGAGCATGAACAAGACCAAGTTTGCTTGATGATCTTTTCTGATTGAGACATCTGGAAAAGAGCTTAACGACAATCGGTGGTGAGCTTTTTTGTAAAGTGCAGCCCCTTTGCCCAAGAAAGCATAAACGTATGCAGAGGGGAACGGTCTTGGCTTGATTGTGCCAAGGAGGTCCTTTTCAATTGATGGTCTACATGGTATACAAAAGGAGGTAAACGAGATGATGTAGACGCCCTTTCCTATACGTTAGTGAGTGGGAGAGGAAGCAGCTGCGCTCGACAATCTTTTCATTGCTTTAAGGAGTCAGAAAAGAGCTTAAACGAAACTCCAAAGTGGTCAACCGATTGCGGTGGCACATGCGGTGCCCCATGTCAGGACGGTGGACAGAGGTCCAAAGGTCATCCGTGTAGTATGGATGGAGCAGAAGGCTCTCAAACATACCAATAACTGCATGAGATAGATCATGACAAAGGCCTACGAGTCGGTGCGGCAAAGGCACGCAAATCGAGGTGGCTCTCGGACAGAGGTCAGGAGAGCGTGTGTGTGTGTTGCGGTGGACGGAATTGACTAGATGCGATGTAAGTGCAAGTTCGAAGGCATTTATATGCCAAATATATGCAATAAAAATAAAGGGTTTTATGGACGATGGTCCATATGTCCACATAAGGTGCGGTGGAAAAGACAATTATAAATACAAAAATAAAAGTAAAATTACATTCCTTAATGTGCGGTGGCTCGAAAACTCATATGAGTTGCAGTCAGGAAGTATGATATAAGTACATGTCCATAGACACTTGTATCGTCATGTCATGGCTCGTAAATCGAGGTGACTCATGGGAAATTGTTTCGAAATTGAATTATTAAAAATGAGACGATGGTCTCATAAGAAAATAGAAATTTGGGCCCGGCGGTCTAAGGGGTGTCTCGAACAGGTTCCGAGTGACTTTGAACTAGTAGTTGATGGTGCTGCTCCTAATTTTTACTGAAAAAAAATGTTGAAAAACAAGAAAAAGGAAAATGAAGCGACTCATTGGTGATGTTAAGCGTAAAATTTCTTGAGGTAGAGCCCATTGCGGGGGCTCTCCAAGAGTTCTCCATTAGAGTCAGTGATGGTGTATGCCCCTTTTTTGAGGTAGTGGTGGATGACGTATGGGCCATACCGCATTGATTTGAACTTGCCTTTGCCCAATTTATCATTGGGTTGGTCGTAGACTAGCACCCTATCGCCTTCACTGAAGGTACGAGGGTGGACATGGGAGTCATAGTGGATCTTAGATTATGTTTTTTCTACTTAGATGGCTTGGAGTGCATCTCGATGGTCTTCTATGGTTTGCTCGAGTTGGAGGAGCCGTTCTTCTAAAGGTGAAGTATCAGGAAGGAGTTCTACTGCCAGGCAGAGGGATGGGATTTTGCATTCTATAGGGAGCACTAACTCAACACCATGTACTAGGCAGAAAGGGGTGAAACTGGTTGTGGTTTTTGTGGATGTGCGATAAGCCCATAGGGCAGAGAATAGCATGTGATACTAGTTTCTTTTATGATTTCCTACCATCCTTTGGAGCATTGTTTTGATGATTTTGTTGACTGCTTCCACTTGGCCATTGCCTTGGGGGTAGTAGGTGTTACCACCTAAGTTGTACTTAGTGGTTTTTATCAAGTGATCCCAGTGAACCGGACAGGGCTAACTTGTTCGGACTTCAAAAATACCTTTGGAAGTACTTTTGGGAAGTGCTTGTTGTACTATATCACATGTTCATACCCCATGAGGGAATTGTAATAAATGTTCTAGCATGATACTGTCTGTAAAAGACTCGGTCTCTTAGACTTTATTTGTCAATCTGATCAGCCCAGGGTGTTTTTTTCCCTTGGTTATTATTGGTTGTTGAACAAACGACTGATAATTTCTGATTTTTTCACTCCATACCTCCAAAGTTGGGGTGGTCGGCTTGGCATTTAGGAT
>LPNX010980600.1:144089-197979 GCA_001517045.1 Pseudotsuga menziesii | reverse complement strand
GAGCATCCTTTATGAGGAATTTCGCCCTCCCTCTCTCCTCAACACATTTTTGGCTCAACTGGATGATTTTTGGTGGATTCTTCAGTCAACAGGTTGAGGTATCAGTCAGATCAGCGCCCCGATTGACAGTTGCACTCAGTGAGACTCAGATCTGGCTCAACTAGACACAGATCAGGCATTGATGGACTCTCCATCAGTTGATTTCACTTGATTCCATGAGTAATTGTGCCCCCCTGGGCTAGATGGCCTACAAATTGTATATATCCAGGCATAGCCTCCTCTTCCAAGCTAGTTAGAGTTGGGATTGAGGTGCTGCTGCTATTGTATTGTTGTAATTCTGCATTTGAAATAAAGAAAAGATTTGGAGGCAATACAGTGTGGTGCCATTACATGTGTGGATGATTATTGCCATTGTTTTACTGAGGTAACCTGTATCTGTGGTCATTTTTTGCTAATTTCTTGTAGATCTGTGGTTAAGATTGGTAATTAGCTTATTACAATCTTGATAGGAAAGGTGTTGTTCAATAAGTTTATTGACTGTCACTCTCCTTTGATACATGTTTAGAGATCTAGATTTAGCATGTCCTATAAGCTTATATGCATGTTATCTTGAATCTCTTTGTATGTACTAATCGGATCTCACAAATTTCTTGGCAAGTTCTTTGATTTCAGCTGAGTTGCAGGTTCATAATTTGGAGAGGATTCTGATCTAGTTTGATTCTTCATTATCTTCAAAACATTTCAAAGGCATAGTCCCTCGGCATTCCACCTGAAATCTCTACTGCGGATATTCAAGGAAACCAACACTCTTTCTCTCTCTTCCTCCTTTAAAAATTATTAAACTTTCCTCAAGCTGGTTACTTTAAGGTTTCTTTTTAAATATGATCTATATCATAAAGAAAAGCATACATAGATATAATTATCAATATCCCTTCAAATTTCTATATCTTAGTTTCATTGTGCACACAAAGTTCAAATTCAAGAGATCTAGCTAAATTGCCTTAGTTTCGCAAGTAGTTTATTGAAAATTCATAGCTTGCTGTTAAGGTAGTTTCATTTGCTGTTCAATAATTTCAATATTCTGAAATCAGTGCTTTTAATTGGATGCACAAACAGCAAGCCAATATCCCAAGGAAAGCTTGCTTCCCTTGGTTCCTTTTTCGTCGGTTTAGCTAGTTTAATTTCATCAATTTTTGGGATAAAGTAGGATGACCCAAAGGCACTCTTAAAGTGCTTTGTGGAATTTGTTATTCTAATTTTATCGCTTTCATTTATCAGGTCTTACAGAGAATAAAGGAAGCTTCTGTCCAAAGTGGCTTTTGGAGTGCTCAAATCCCCCCAGGGGTCTCTCTTTTGTCACATAATTTGTAATTTTTTTGTATAAACTGTAATATCTTTGTTTCAGCCTGTATAAGGACCAAGAAATATCTGTTTTATTAGTGCTTTGATTTTGTAACCTATGTAATAAAATCATCCTTTGAATAGGCTCTTTCGAGCCCATTCCCCATCCCCCCTGGGGGGATTCGCGTCGGTGCCTTTTTCGTCGTTTTTTCTGTTTATTTCTTTTACTAGAAGTGATCTGATTTGCAGGGTAGTATATTTGATCTTGTTATTAATTCCATATTACATATCTCACACTTCAGAGTAATCATAATACTTACCCCATGATTTCCCGAGTGACCTGAAAGGGGAAAGAGATTCGTGGTAGGATTAATCAGAAAACCAGATTTGTTTAGTTATCTTATTTTTCATCTTTTGTTTATCAGCAATTTAAAATTATCCCCTCATTGATTTCCCTATTGAGATCCACTTGGATCGAAAGAGGTTCTTGGAGGCTTTTCTTTTAAACAAGAACACATCTTTTAAAAGTCATTAAAATTTACAAGACTCCAGTGTGTATGCTATGCACTTGGCTGCGGTTCATCCGATTTGTCAAGATATATCAAAAGCACTTGGGTGACTAGCGTAATTAGGACTCATTTTCCCCAATTAACAAACCATTAGGTGAAAATCCAACACCTCGATCAAACCTTTACGGTGGCAAAATACCCAAAGGAAGCGGGAACCTACTGAAAAGTGACCTCGGGGCGCCGATCTCTGTCACACCCTAACGGGTGCGTTACGAACATAGCCCCAGAGACTCCATTTCAGCCTACATATTCCTTGCGGGTAGCCGTATAGGTTTTGTTTTGGACATACTCCAAGTACTCTCGGGTATATCTGGAGTCCCCCTTTTAGCCTAATTTAATCAATTCATACTTCAATTTTAACTTAAAACATACCAAGATGCAATCGCAAAACATTCATTCCAAACACATGCAAGCACACTGATCTCTTTGATTTGACTCCATTATTAAGGCACTGGTCATTTTTGCTTCATATATATATTGTTTATCATCTTTGTGCTTTCGTGTGTTATCTTCGTATCTTGTCATCTTTAATTGTTTATAGTTAAAATATTCAAACTCCTAAATAACTGATTCAGTTTAACATCACCCCACTAAGAAATAATCCTTAGTAACTTAATAGGGTCTACCCCCCTTGGCTTCGTTCGGAGTTGAGCCTAAACAGAGGAGTCAAGAACAAGGTGACAGCCTTGACTCGAGACTTGCCCCCAAGGACACACCGAGTGGCTTGAAGATTTCTGCCACGTGATCCAGGTGTGTGAAAAGGCGGCAACACTTTTTGGCGCCGTTGCTGGGGATAAATCTTTTTATTCCCGAGTATGACTTAGCTTAACTTTTTTCTAAACAACTAAAAAGATAAAAAAAAAACTTTTGATTGATCTAGTCTTTAAAAAACATAAAAATTAAAACTCGATCCATCTGGTGACTCCACTGTCTAACATCCCTTCAAGAATTTCTACCTGAAGAAACCACCGACAATTATTCAATCCTCTCTCTGATCCTGAAAGGTTTATTAGGGAAATATTGAATAGGTAGAATTCTCGTAGAAACCTTGAAGATTTAGGAGACCAATCCCTCGCAGATATCCATAACATATTTGTAGAGAGTCATGTTCACCAATCTCAAGAAATGACGGAATTATTCAAACCCCTTGACTTTTCTCAGATAGTAGGTGCTCCCCATGCCATTCCAAAAGATGCTATCAAGAAGCTCCCCAGGTTCGAGGGAAATAATGCCACCACTGCCAGGACTCATCTCTGAAAGTTTGAAAGGCACCTAGTCAGTTACTGTGATTATGTTGCCTCTAACCATGAAGATATCAAAATGAAGCTATTTGCTTTATCCTTAGAGGATGATGCTGCGGAATGGTATGAAAACCTTGGTGATGATTCATATAAAACCCTTAATGAATTCCTACCAGGTTTTAAGAAGAGATGGGGGGAAAAGATAGAACCAAGACATTTGCTTGCTGCCATTCATAATATAAAGAAGATGGAGAGTGAAACCATGGATGAATTTAATACTAAGTTCAGGCGTGTGGTTGCGGACCTCCCTAGAGACATCAAGCCAAGTGATGCCTCCATCTTGATATATTACATCGAAGCTTTCACTGGTGATTTGAGATACCAATTAAGGGATAAAGATCCGTTCGATCTAAAAACTGCTCAAGATCTGGCCAAGAAAATAGAAAGGAATATGCAATCTTCGGGCAAGTCCAACATTCTGGGTTACACTAGGGGAAACACTTCATACAACGAAGAAAAGGAAAAATCCTTTGAATCAGAAGAAAAGGGAACCTCTAAAGACCCCATGGAAAAGATAGCTAGCATGTTTGAAAAAGTGATGACTAGTTAGGACCAATTCATGACAAACCAATCTGCGCAAATGAATAAAATCCAGAACAGAATAACCACACTGGAAAGAAATAATGGACCTAGGAATTTTCAGCCAAAACAAAATCAAGTGTATCAAAAGAAGTTTCCTCAGCAAGAGCCTAGGATTCCAAACTAGTTAGACTCAACTAACCTGGTAGATGAAGTAATTCCATGGTGTAGACCTTGTCATCAATTCCACCCAGAAAGCACTTGTTATGTTGCGAATCATGTCATGGAACATGGACTTCCCGAGGTTAGTAATCAGGAAACAAATTCAAGTGAGCCTGATCATATATACATGGTAGGCCAGGACTACCCTTTGTCACCATCCAAACAGTACAAGCCTGAGGATGAAACCATTACAGAATCTTATAGTGAAACTTATGATGAAAACTGTAATATACATGATGGGACTCATATGTGTTCTCCTTATAATGATGACAGTCTAGAAGGTCTACTACCTTGTGACCTTTTCTCTGAAGAAGATGAGTATGAAAATGAGGACAAGCATAGCTTGGAGCATGATACAAGTGACGAAGAATCCCTTATCCCCAACAAAGATGTTGATGAGGAGTCCTGGACATTCATGGAAAATCCAGTCTATGACATGAATACAGAGGAAAATAATGAACCATAAACTTTTGATGGTTTTGTTGATTTTTCTGTCTATGACATATCTAAAGAAGAGAGCATGGACCATGTGGCCTTGGGAAACTTTGATATGAAAAATGAGCATACAGTTTATGCACATTATCAGTCTTATACATATATCAATATCAGTAATGAAGACAAAGAGAACTCAATATCGGAACCTGATATCAGCAATGGGGAATCCATCACATTTAACATAGATGATGGTGATGACTATTGGGATTTTTGTGGATATCTTTTTAAGAATCCTATCTATGCTATACCCAGCGAGGGGAGTGTCTATTTAGAGATTTGTGGAAGTCCATCTACTATAATTCCATAGAGGGAAGCATGAATCTGGAGACCTTGGAAAATCCTAGTATGAAAAAGTAGCATTCAAAACTCTTATATGATCATTCAGAGTCATATCATGTAGAGCCGCACAAGGGTATCGGTAATGAAGATATGGAGAAGCAATTTTGTGAAAAGATGGATGTGATGCAGTTATTAGAATATCAATCTCAACTATCATCTTCACATATAGAGTTTTCTCATGACTTGGAGCTGCTTGGGGATTATACAATGAATTATCATCCGGTAATCCTTGATGATCAGTATGATGGTGTAGTCAATCTACCTCATCATTCCAATTTGTACATTAACCCTATCCAGTCTTGGATAGAAGCAGCCTGCGCAAGCACTTACCAATTTGGGAGGAAGTTTGACTACATTATTCATGCCTATGATTTCCCATCCATCCCACCCCTTCTGGATCATCATGCAGGTTTGCATTTTCTGAATAAAGTATCCTTACTTTGGCTGGTAACCAAAGATAAGGAATTTTTTTTTTATGTCAATAAAATGCTTAGGTGGTTACATTGGATTTCTGATTACACTTAACCCTTTTTATATCATGCTTAGAGTAGGAAAATAAGCTCTTTGAAAGAGAGCATTTACTTTCTACATTTCTATTTTTAGCTCTAATAAAACTTTGCTTATTTTAGTTAGTTACATCTATTTTTTTTAAATAAATCAGCTTAATGGTTCATTTGGTTTTTCATAAAACTTGTGCTACTGAGGTTTTTCTTGTCAAGTTGAGATGTTTTTGCAGGGTATATAAACCAGAGATTTTGGTGTTCTCGTATCCTCTCCTTGCCTTAAAGACCAGATCGAGCACACATCCCACAGTTGGAGCCAGAATGTTACCACCTAAGTTGTACTTAGTGGTTTTTATCAAGTGAGCCCGGTGAACCGAACAGGACTAACTTGTTCGGACTTCAAAAATACCTTTGGAAGTACTTCTGGGAAGTGCTTGTTGTACTATATCACATGTTCATACCCCATGAGGGAATTGTAATAAATGTTCTAGCATGATAGTGTTTGTAAAAGACTCGGTCTCTTAGACTTTATTTGTCAATCCAATCAGCCCAGGGTGTTTTTTTCTCTTGGTTATTATTGGTTGTTGAACAAACGACTGATAATTTCTGAGTTTTTCACTCCATACCTCCAAAGTTGGGGTGTTCGGCTTGGCATTTAGGCCTATTGAGGTTATTAGAGTCTATGTGTCAATGTATAAACATGCTAGACATCATTTTTGAGTCATATGAACATGTCTAAGTCCGCCTAGGTGTTTTTCAATTTTTCAATTTTTTAGTTTTTTCAGTGTTGTTTATTAAAATTTAATTTTTCCAAAACTTAGGCTATTTTTTAATAGTTTAATTGGAAAAATTGATTTTGTAATAAAAGTGGGACAAATAATCAGTTTCAGTCATGTAGGTGCTCATTTTCAAGCTAAGAGCACCATGTAAACCCATGGACCCACTGTTTCCTAGTTTTGAATGATTTTCCATCACTCAGGTCAGAAAGCCCCAAAAATCAATTATTGATTATTTTAATTAATAAATTGATGAATAATGGAGCAAATAAAAAATCATAAATCAATGGATTCTCAGCCGATTTGATTGAAATCAGTCAAATCTGAAGTAGATTGACTGGATCTGACAAATCCTTGACTGAAGGAGGTGATCAAATCAGATACAGAGTTGATATTGAGCATCCTTTATGAGGAATTTTTCCCTCCCTCTCTCCTCAACACGTTTTTGGCTCAATTGGATGATTTTTGGTGGATTCTTCAGTCAAGAGGTTGAGGTCTCAGTCAGATCAGCCCCCCATTTGACAGTTACACTCAGTGAGACTCAGATCTGGCTCAGCTAGACACAGATCAGGCATTGATGGACTCTCCATCAGTTGATTTCACTTGATTCCATGAGTAATTGCGCCCCCCCTGGGCTAGATGGCCTGCAAATTGTATATATCCAGGCATAG
This sequence comes from Pseudotsuga menziesii, assembly GCA_001517045.1. Classification (NCBI taxonomy): domain Eukaryota; kingdom Viridiplantae; phylum Streptophyta; class Pinopsida; order Pinales; family Pinaceae; genus Pseudotsuga; species Pseudotsuga menziesii. The sequence goes on along the minus strand of LPNX010980600.1, from coordinate 191,243 downwards.
CCTCCTCTTCCAAGCTAGTTAGAGCTGGTGCTGCTGCTATTGTATTGTTGTAATTCTGCATTTGAAATAAAGAAAAGCTTTGGAGGCAATACCGTGTGGTGCCATTACATGTGTGGATGATTATTGCCATTGTTTTACTGAGGTAACTTGTATCTGTGGTCATTTTTTGCTAATTTCTTGTAGATCTATGGTTAAGATTGGTAATTAGCTTATTACAATCTTGATAGGAAAGGTGTTGTTCAATAAGTTTATTGACTGTCACTCTCCCTTGATGCATGTTTAGAGATCTAGATTTAGCATGTCCTATAAGCTTATATGCATGTTATCTTGAATCTCTTTGTATGTACTAATCGGATCTCACAAGTTTCTTGGCAAGTTCTTTGATTTCAACTGAGTTGTAGGTTCATACTTTGGAGAGGATGCTGATCTACTTTGCTTCTTCATTCTCTTAAAAACATTTCAAAGGCATAGTCCCTCAGCATTCCACCTGAAAGCTCTACTGCGGATCTTCAAGGAAACCAACACTCTTTCTCTCTCTTCCTCCTTTAAAAATTATTAAACTTTCCTCAAACTGGTTACTTTAAGGTTTCTTTTTAAATCTGATCTATCTCATAAATAAAAGAATACATAGATATAATTATCAAGATCCCTTCAAATTTATAGATCTTAGTTTCATTGTGCACACAAAGTTCAAATTCAAGAGATCTAGCTAAATTGCCTTAGTTTCGCAAGTAGTTTATTGAAAATTTATAGCTTGCTGTTAAGGTAGTTTCATTTGCTGTTCAATAATTTCAATATTCTGAAATTAGTGATTTTAATTGGCTGCACAAACAGCAAGCCAATATCCCAAGGAAAGCTTGCTTGCCTTGGTTCCTTTTTCGTCGGTTTAACTAGTTTAATTTCATCAATTTTTGGGATAAAGTAGGCTGACCCAAAGGAACTCTTAAAGTGCTTTGGGGAATTTGTTATTCTAATTTTCTCGCTGTCATTTAGCAGGCCTGACAGAGAATAAAGGAAGATTCTGTCCAAAGTGGCTTTTGGAGCGCTCAAATCCCCCCAGGGGTCTCTCTTTTGTCACATAATTTGTAATTTTTTTTTATAAACTGTAATATCTTTGTTTCAGCCTGTATAAGGAACAAGAAGCTATGTTTTATCATTTCTTTGATGTTGTAACCTTTGTAATAAAATAATCCTTTGAATAGGCTCTTTCGATCCCATTTCCCATCCCCCCTGGGGGGATTCACGTCGGTGCCTTTTTCGTCGTTTTTTCTGTTTATTTCTTTTACGAGAAGTGATCTGATTTGCAGGGTAGTATATTTGATCTTATTATTAATTCCATATTCCATATCTCACACTTCAAAGTAATCATAATACTTACCCCATGATTTCCCGAGTGACCCGAAAGGGGAAAGAGATTCGTGGTAGGATTAATCAGAAAACCAGATTTGTTTAGTTATGTTATTTTTCATCTTTTGTTTATCAGCAATTTAAAATTAACCCCTCCTTGATTCCCCAATTGAGATCCACTTGGATTGAAAGAGGTTCTTGGAGGATTTTCTTTTAAACAAGAACACATCTTTTAAAACTCATTAAAATTTACAAGACTCCAGTGTGTATGATCTGCACTTGGCTACGGTTCGTCCGATTAGTCAAGCAGTATCAAAAGCACTTGGGTGACTAGCATAATTAGGACTCATTTTCCCCAATTAACAAACCATCAGGTGAAAATCCAACACCTCGATCAAACCTTTACGGTGGCAAAATACCCAAAGGAAGCGGGAACCTACTTAAAAGTGACCTTGGGGCACCGATCTCTATCATACCCTAACGGGTGCGTTACGAACACAGCCCCAGAGACTCCATTTCAGCCCACATATTCCTTGTGGGTAGTCGTATAGGCTTTGTTTTGGACATACTCCAAGTACTCTCGGGTATATCTAGAGTCCCCTTTAAGCCTAATTTAAACAAATCATACTTCATTTTTAATTTAAAACATACCAAGATGCAATCGCAAAACATTTATTCCAAACACATGCAAGCACACTGATCTCTTTTGACTCCATTATTAAGGCACTGGTCATTTTTGCTTCATATATATATTGTTTATCAGCTTTGTGCTTTCGTGTGTTATCTTCGTATCTTGTCATCTTTAATTGTTTATAGTTAAAATATTCAAACTCCTAAATAACTGATTCAGTTTAACATCACCCCACTATGAAATCATCCTTAGTAACTTAATAGGCTCTACCCCCCTTGGCTTTGTTAGGAGTTGAGCCTAAACAGAGGAGTCAAGAACAAGGTGACAGCCTTGACTAGAGACTTTCCCCCAATGACACACCGAGTGGCTTGAAGATTTCTTCCACGTCATCCAGGTGTGTGAAAAGGCGGCAACAGTAGGAAGATGAGTACTGGTGTTTGAATTTCAATATGGTTGACAATTCATCCCATACGATGTCTTGAAAGTGTGCTCCATGGTCTGAGACTAATTGTTTCGGGACACCAAATCGTGTAATAACATGGTTAAAGAAGAAGTGTGCTATGGTTTCAGCTTTGCAATCGAATGTGGCCATGGCCTCGGCCCACTTCGTGAAGTAATCGACTGCCATGATGATGTATTTATGACCATTAGCTGAAACCGAGTTGATTGTCATGAAGTCAATTGCCCATTTGTAGAAGGGCCCGACTATGACTACAGGGTGTAATGGTGCGGGGGGGTTCTTTCCTTTGGGGCAAACAACTGACAATTGCGGCAATGTTTGACTTCCTCTATGCAATCTGCAAATATGGAGGGCCAAAAATAGCCAGTGTGTAGAATCTTTTGGGCGGTAGCTAGGCCTGAAAAGTGGCCACCACAGGCTCCACTATGACTATCATTGAGGATGGTCTTGGCCTCGTCATGGGTGAGGCAATGACGTAGGATGGTATCAATGCCTCGACGATACAGAACATCTCCAATCAGCAAGTAGCAAATGGCTTGATGTCGGATGCATCGCCTATCCTCACGGTTGAAGTGCACTGGGAAATTTTGTGTTTGTAAATAGAGAAGGATGTCCCCATACGATGGGTCATCTGTGGATATGACAAATAGGAAATCATCAGGGAGATCATCCTTGGTCGGTGATGACACGGTTAGAGGGGGCAGATCAGTCATGAGGGTGGCCAGTGTGAGTGCCTTTGTGTTTTTTGGAGACATAAACTCTAGGTCGAACTCTTGGAGGATGACTACCCACTTCGCTGCTCACCCTTGTAGAAGGCGATGACTTAAAAGGTACCGCATTGGGTTTGAATCGGCCACTACATGAGTATGGTTGGCAATGATGTAGTGGCACAATTTTTGAGCCAAGAAGACAATGATGAGGGCCAATTTCTCCTTGGGTGAATATCGTAGTGGGGGTCCTGTTAGCTTCTGACTGATGTAGTAAATCATATGCTCATGGAGAGCATCGTCTTCTTGGACCAAGACTCCAGCGTTGGTTTTTTCCAAGGCTGACACATAAAGGATGAAGTCTCAAGTGAAATCTAGTGCTGAGAGTAATGGTGCGGAAGCCAGGGCTTGTTTGAGTGCATCGAACGATTCTTGTGCTTGTTGATCCCAAACAAAGGGGATTTTTGTGCAAATCAGGTGAATGAATCCGTAGGATTTTTTTGCATACTATGGCACAAAGCGGCGAAGGAAGTTGGCCTTGCCTTGTAGGCTTTGTAGTTGGTGTCGATTTCTTGGGGAAGGCATATCAAGGATGGCCTGAACTTTGAGGGGATCTACCATTATCCCTTTGTCGGAGACGATGAATTTGAGTAGGCGACCTACTGGGACACAAAAAATGCACTTAAGGGGATTCAGGCAGATGTTGTATTTGCGGCAATGTAAAAATACTTGCCGCAAGTCGTCTATATGTTGTGCTTGTTTTCGTGATTGATTGGTGAGATCGTCTAGGCAGACCAAGATGATGTGAATTAAATCATGGAAACAACATGTCATGGCACGCTGGAAGGTGGATCCAACATTTTTGAGGCCAAATGGCATGAATCGATACATGAATGTGCCCCATGGGATTGTGAATGCCATTTTGTAATAGTCTTCTTTCCGGATTTGGAATTGGTTATACCCAGAAAAACCATCCATGAAGGAAAAGGCTTCATGTCCGATGCATGCATCGATGATTTGGTCGATGAAAGGTGTGGGGAAGTTGTCTTTGGGACATGGCCCATTGAGGTCGCAGAAGTCTATGAAAATGCAAATGGTACCCTATTTTTTATTCATGAGAACAGGATTAGAAACCCAAGTTGTGTATGCAATGGGATAAATGAAGCCAGCTGTGCGCAGCTTCTCTATCTCAGCTTTCACCGCAGCCACTTTGGATGGCTAGATGGGCCGTTGCTTTTGGTGTACGAGTGCCACATCAGGCCATGTGTCGATGTGGCACTCCATGATGGATGGATCTAAGCTAGGAATTTCAGTGTATGACCAATAAAAGATGTTGTGGAATTCTTGGAAGAGAGCTGTGTAGGCATCAACCTCTTCCGGGGAGCAAGATGCCCCCAGCATGATTTCTTCAACGATATCAGAGTTGGTTGAGATGTCGATTTTAATGGTTGGTGAAATGTTCACCATGTTTCCATATTCGAAGGAATCAGGTGTCAGGATGGGGTTCTTAAACAAGTCAACCTTCCCATGGATGAAATCTTTGGTCTCCATGGAAAACTGGTTAGATTGCGACACCAGTTCTTCAGCGGGGAAGTACGCGCGATGGTGCATGTCGTCCCATGGGTATTTCAAGGTGGTCAGAGCTTCAAGTATCTCCTCATCGTTGTTGAAGAAATGAAGAGATAGGTCTGATGGACCATCGGTGGAGGAGGAGATGAGTGGGTCAGTGGAACTGGACATCATGTAAATGGACATGGTGTCTGAGGAAGGCGGTGGGGGGTGAACTTCTTAGATCAAGGTGATCTCAGAATCAAGGGAATGTTGACGAAGGTCAGCGAGAGCCATTCAAAATTTGGGCAGGTCTTGGAAATGGTGGGAGTAATATCCATACAAGCCATAAAGGGAACAAGCATGGTTTGTCCTCAATGCCTTGTTCTTGACTATTGGCATGGTTGGGAGTTCAACCACGGGGATGTTTTATTTTGTATCCATGGCATCCAGATGCTCACGGATCATTTGAATTTCAAGGCAATTCTGAGTTGGATGGCCATGTTGCTCGCAGATGGCACAAGGTGGGACTTGTCGTGGCTCTACGATGGATTTGGTGTTCTTTCCCCTAGCCCTTTTGGGTTGGGACGGTGCAGGTGTAGGTGCGGCGGTTGTCTTGTGCGAACCAGGTGGAGGGTTAGAATCGACCACGATAGGTTGTACCTAGGGCATTGTTGGTTGAGCTGGCAGATCAAGATACCACACCAGGATACCCAATGTAAAGTTGGGTAGGCTTAAGGTGGCCATGACCAGCTTGCTCATGACACCAAGTGGGGGAAAGAGGAATGGAATCATATGGACTAGAGATGAGCCCAGATAACTTCCTGTTGGTTGCATGTGGGGGTGAGGTTGTGGTTGTAGCTGTGCATAATTTTGTTGCTGCGGGTGACATTGCCGCTGCTGTTGGTGTTGTGGCTGCAGACGATGTTGTGGTTGTGGTTGGGGCTGTGGCTGCGGTTGTTGTTTGTGTGCAGTAGTGCTAGATGAGACCATGCACAAGTCCGCAGTTTCATTTTGTGTCAGCGGTGGTGACACTAATAGGAAAGGAGCCTTCATGGTGGGATCAGTAAACAAACCAGGGCCCACATTCAATGGTGGGGAGGCTAGTGTGATTTGAACCATAGTGTTAATTGTAGGGACGACATTAGCATGTGTGTTCGTCCCTAGCAGCTCAATGGTGGTGATGGTCGGGATAACGTTGGCAGGTGCTGTTAACCCTTGCAGATCATGATAGGTGAGCTGGTCAACCATCACAATCTTCCCTTCATGGGGGAACATCATGAGATGGAAGACAGTTGATGCGACTGCTCACATGGCATACATGTAACTCCTTCCGAGGAGGAGGTTGTAGTCCAGTTGAGCATTGATGACTTCGATGTCAATCAAGACTGTCTTTCCTACTAACGTGATGGGGACATGTGGGAGGATTCCTTGGTCTTTACTGGGATGTCCATCATAATCCCACAAAGTTGTGGAGGATGGTTGTAGAATTGGTGATCCAAGTTTTTGCCAAACCAAGGTAGACATAACGCATGTGGATGCCCCCTCATCCACTATGCACCGATGCACAACCAAATTTTGGATGGACACCGAGATTTGTAAGGAGATGGTCGAGGGCATGCATGGTTCTCCATTCTCCATGTCAAAGGTGATTAACTTGGTGTCGAATGGGTCTACTGCCCCTAGGGCAGCTAGCAAGGATTTCTGCTGTGTTGGGCACATTTTAAGTACCTCAAGAGCGAACATGGTGGTTGGCATTTGGGCCAAATCCTCCACAATGCTATAGCTGACTGTAGCTCTAGCTGTGGCATTGTTGGTGACTCTATGTATGGGGGGCATGGGAATGGGGGTAATTGAAGAGGCATGTTGACTATCTTAGACGTGGATGCTACTGATGAGTTAGCAGGTTCAAATTTTGTAGCATACTGATTTCATCTAGTTTGCAAGTTGACCTCTTTAGTCGTCATGGATAGCAGGTGATGAACACCTGTTTCGGCTATGGGAGGTGCCCCCGGAGCATTGAGATTGGGTTGGGGAAGGGGTGCAGTTGCCACCAATCCTTGGACTAGTAGTGGGTTTTGAAGCACCATGGGGGGAGGTCCTTGTGGTGCCTGGTTGGGTTGGGATTGATTGGCAGCATTGGCGGCCTGTTGGGCCTCGTTTTGAATGGCCTGCTTATCACAAACCATGAGGGGACACTCGAACATGTAATTTCCATAAACATCACAGAGTGTGCATGGTTGGTTTGTCCAAAACAGAGCATTTCATCTTGGTGCATTCTGTTGTGGGGGGTTTTAGGTTGGCTGGTTTGCTGTGGCATTGTTTGGAGGGTTTGGTTGTTGAGTGCCTCTGTGCGGTTGATTATTGCCTTGGTTGTGGGGCCGGTTATTTTTAGCTTGCCCTTGTTGATTGTTGGGGGCAGGATGGTTGTGACAGTTTTGTTGTGTGAACACTTGTCCCAACGGAGTGGGTGGGGCAGGGGTGGGGGCTTGAAGTGTTTGTAATGGCACTGCATAGTGTATTTGTGGGGGTGGTGGTGCCACAAATGTGGTAATTTTCCCCACATACTGTTGTGCTGGCCAATCCATGGCCTGATCCTGCTGCGGTGGCGCAGGTTGTGTGTAGGAAGTTGTTGCTCCGGACTAAGACATCATTCTTGCATAGTCCGGAGCTTAGTTTTGGTAAGCAACACTCGCAGTGTTGCTTGGTTGTGGTGTAACAGCAGGTGGTGTTTGTTGAGGCTGCGATTGTTGGGAGACTGATCCTATGATGCCGTCCGTAGCATGGGATGCCCATGGTGCATTGCGGTATGAGGTACTTGGATGGGGAGCGTCTGGAATAATGGTATACAGGTATCCAGACTGAGCATAGATAAGGTGAAATTGTTGGGCCTTCAGTATGGCCTCTTCTTCAGATTGGGGATGTTCGGATGCGACGTCCTTTGCTATGGGTGGGAGAAAGGTCTTAAGGAACCAATCCAAGAAGATCTTGTCATCAAGTTGGATTTTTCATAGGCTACAGCGTCGCCACCACTCATGGATATGGTCAGTTATGTGAGTGGTAGTGCTTTGATGAGAGGATAGCAGGATCTCCACCCCCTCGTCATATCTGACGGGGAGTTGGAAATACTGTAGGAACAAGAAGGCTAGGGAGTTGAAGTCCAGGTACTTGGCTTGTGGTAGCTCAATGTACCATTTGGCCGTAGAACCTGTAAGGGTGCATTGGAACAACCTCAACCTGATGGAATCATCTACTATGCTATTGGATGAGCACCATAGATGGAATTTCATTATGTGGTTTTGGGGACATTCCCCGGCTTTGCCTTCAAACTTGGGGATTTCTAATGGCAACTTAGTTGGCATGGGAGACCAAAAAGCTTGGTGGCGAATGGGGTCATTTGTTAATATTGCCAAGTCAGGCAAGTTGAGACGAGCCGTGAAGGGTAGATTTGACACCAAATTAATGTAGGATGGGGTTGCGATGGTGGTGGGATTTGCAGGTGCATAGTGCATCTGCACAGCTGGGGGTGCTTGCAATGGCACCATTGCAAATGGGCTAATGCCCCTAAGTGCTATTGGTGGGATAGTATGAGTGGCAGGGACATTGTCCCCATGTCTGACAGTAGGGGAAATGTAAGTTGATGGTCCACTACACCCCTCTGTGGCAAGAGGGACAGTGTGTGTGGAGGGGCCACTGCCCCCATGTGTTGCAAGTGGGCCAGCTTGGCTGGTCACTATAGGTGGTGGCAGCTAAATCATAATAGTCTGCATGGCTGCACTTGGGCCACTTGCCAGGTTGTGGGTGACAGGTTATGATGTGGACATGGGTCCACTACCTATGGTTATGGCGGAAAATGGATCCGGATTTTCACTAGCTATGGGGATTGATGGTGCAGTATAGAGGTCTGGTTTAGACTTATATGGGTCTGAATCAAAATCAGAGGCTATGTGACCTTTTGATGGTGTGGGAGATCACTGAGGGCAGCTTTGACGGTGTCGATTGAGTGTTCCAAATGGTGGTGGTTCACCTCTTAGACGTGAGGAAGAGCATGGAGGATCAATTGTGCTATATTTATGTCTGAAAATTGGTGGGAATGATGTTTGGACCCTGATTTCAGTGGCTTCCTATTGGCTGCAGGTGGTCACTAGGCCACCAAGACTGCCAAAGGACAACGATTGGATTTTTCCTCATAGGTGTTTCTACTCAATCGGAAGGGGTCATTGCCCGTTTTGCTTGGCAATTCCTCTCAGTGGTCAGTTAATTTGGGTTTCCTATGGTACTCCTCACAATGAGTTTCTGGGCAGAGCCCAAGTACTTCCCACAGTTGAAGTAGTCAGGGACTTATGTCAACAAAGACTGTAGATTGGTTTTTACTTAGTGTAAATTAGTAAATTTTAAGGCTCACTCAGCGTCATGAACTAAGTTGGGTTAATTGGTTGGTATGGTGTATTTGCTTATTTTTTTTCTGGTACTTGGTTGATGCTCATGGTTTATGAATTCATCATGGTAGAGTTCATTTCATTGTGTATGCATGCATTGAATAGTGAACAAATATTGTGAACAAATATAGTGATTAACTAGATTTCTACCTCTCACTGATATTCCTCTTCAACCAAGAGAAGGTTTTGCACTCTCAACACAATGGGACTAAGCCCACCCGTAGATCCTCAGGTCACCCTCCTGGATGCAAGTTTGGCCAACAGGGAGGATGCTTAGTGCCATGAGAAACCCTCCTTCTCTAACCCCTCTACCTTCTAGGTCACTCGATTTTAATTGGTTGGAACAATATAGTGGAGTACCTAGATCTATACGAGCTTGCCCTTCGTCGTATCCCAAAATACCCCGAAGGGTGATGACTGGGTAGAGGAGTAAGGGGAAGCAAGACAGTATGTTTTTAAGTTGATTTTAGTTAGGATAGGTTCATTTAATTAAGCCATTAACATCTACTTGGCATTTACACATTGTTTATGAAAGAAATTGCTGAAAATAAAAATGGAAACTGAAATTAAACAGGTGTGGTGGACAGAGGCAGCTGGGCCGCACTAATAGTCCTCTGAAACTGAAATTTACTGTCTATTAAACTGAAATTAAAGTTTTGTGTGACAGGCTGCATATTTTTGATCAAATACGGCGAGGGGGCCGCGAGATTTTTTCAGAAACAGGAGAGGGGGTCGCACAGAATGTAGAAATAGTCACAGACTAAGTTTCTAGGCTGAAGCCATACTTACCAAGGGATTAAGTGCACCCTGGGTGCACCTGTTTTCCCATTAAGTGCACCCCAGTCTCACCTTTTGCCCCGATAAGAGCGCCCTGCTTCGGATTGGGGGTTTTTTGTGAGATAGAGTCAGATCTGGCCGATAGTAACTTGTATTGTGGTCAACCTTGCTCGGTTTTTCCTAGCAGAGGATTCGACAGTACTTAAAATAGGAAATAAGCAGAATATAAGATGGATTTAACATGAAATTGCTGAAAAACTAGGGTAAAATTTTAAAAACTTTAAAAATTAAAAATTTGGCCCACAGATCCTGTGGGATCGACCTGGTATGGTCGCCAGTTCTGTCGCAAGGATTTATCCCTAATACAGGGGTAGGAATGGCTCCATTCTATTTATAGGATAGAAGGGTAGGTTCCTGCATGGATGGAAATGCAAAAAATAAAATAGAAACAGAAATGACAAAATAGTAAACTAAACTATGAGCAGAAAGTAAAACAATGCATAAATAATAGTAAACTAAAGCTAAGCCAATGACAGAAAGAAGAAAATGTGGAAGCAATGGTAAACCCCTCTGCATAAAATGGGTTAGGGTTCTGCCTCCTTAAAACCTGCAAACAAATCCTAAGCTATAATAACCTGCAAAACCAGGTTAGATCTAAAACCTGCAAATGGAAACAAGGGTTAGAAAGCATATAAAACAAATAAACTAAACATGCAAGACATATTATACCTTCTCTAGTGGGAATGGGCCACCATGCCCAAGCTTGTGGAAGCACCTCTCTCTCTTGGATGGGGAGCAATGGCTCAATGGAGATGGAGATGCAGGAGAGGGAGCGTGGGTGGTTTGAAAGGAAAAGGTCTCAAAGTATCCATGGGCAACATAACAATAGGGAAAGGGAGAAGTGTTTTGAGAGTGACCCCCACCCTCCTTTTATAGATTTTCCAAGGGGTTTTAGGGTTTCAATCCCTTGGTCAGGGCTTTAGCCCCTTTTTGGGGCTTTTAGCCCCTTCCGCCCTAACTTTAGCCCCTTTTAGGGTTTTAGCCCCTTTTTTAGGGCTTTAGCTCCTAGGAGGCTATTTTGGGCTCCTTTTTGGGGTTTTTAGCCCTTTTTCTTCATCCTTACGCTATTTTGAGGGTGTGGGGGTCTAATGGAGGGATATTAGGGTCGTGAGATGGTGTCCTCGGGTGGTGTAGGCAATTGAGAGCTTAGTGGGGGATTTTTGGGTTAACATTGATCATTGCAGATTTGAATGGTGCTTTGATTATCATAGTAGATAATAGTTGAAAACTTTGATTCGAAGCCACAGTATCCAAGTATTCCCTGCAACCACAAATATTGAGTTGTTGCATTTACAACTCCTCTATACTTTGCTTCTGTAGATGAGAGTGCTATGGCACTCTGCTTCTTTCTTGACCAACTAATTGGTCCTTCTGCAAGCATGAACACATATCATGATGTAGACTTTCGATCTGTTTTGTGACCTTCCCAATCAAGTCAAGATCAGATTTTGCTTTGTAGAAGATCCCATGAGTTCTTGTTCCTTGAACAAAGTTTAGGATCCTTTTGGCTGCTCTGCAGTGGATCTCATGGGGCTGATCGATGTATCTTGAAGCCACACTAACTGCATAATATATATAAGGTCAAGTGTGTGTATGATAAATCCAACACCCAATCAACTGCCTATACAGTGTATTATTTACCATAGGAGAAGAACCTTCTTCCTCAAGCTTAACTCCTAAACGGAAGGGAGTCTTGCTTGGCTTGCAATATTTCATGTTGAAATTTTTCAACAAATCTAAGGCATACTTGGACTGATGTACTTTGATTCTATGTTGGGATTGAGCAATTTCGAGACCCAAGACTTGGCTCAACAATCCCAAATATGTCATAGAAAATGCATGGTTCATTGCATCCTTCAAGGAGGCAATCTCTTTCTTTGAACTTCCTATAATCAGAAGGTCATCCACATACAAGACAAGAATCATCAAATAACCATGAATTATCTTCAAATAGACATTAGGATTAGACTTACATCGAACAAAATTCAGTGATAGCAAAAATACATCAATCTTGGCATACCAAGCCTTGGGGGCTTGCTTGAACCCATACAATCATTTGTTTAACCTGCACACTAAACATGGATTAGAAACAAACCCTTCAAGTTTTTTCATGTAAATATCCTCATTGATATCTCAATTTAGGAAAGCACACTTCACATCCATGTGATGTACCTCCCACTGCTTCGAAGTTGCAATGGCTAAAGCTAGCCTTATGGAGTCCATCTTTGCCACTGGTGCAAAGGTCTCATTGTAGTTAATACAATGTACTTGTGAGCATCCCTTGGATACCAATATTTCCTTATATTTTAAAGGTGAACCGTCAGCAGCAAAATTAGTCTTGAAACCCCACTTACATTGAACTAGCTTCCTCCTTGGGGGAAGATCAACCAGTTCCCAAGTGTTGTTCTTCTGGAGAAAGATGAATTATTATTTCATGGATGTTTTCCATCTTGGATCATGTGCTGCATCTTCATATATCTGTTGATCTGATTCAACCATTAGATAGCACTTCTCAGCAAATAAAGGATCTTTCACACAAAGGGCACTCTCAAATTGAGATCTAGTCCTCCTAGTGTCATTAGGATTTCCAGCTAGTTCCCCAACTTCATGAATGGTATTTTCTGCCCATTTTTGTCTTGTAGGAATATTAGGATCTCAAATCAAATCATCATTATCAGACATATCAGAATCAACAAACTCATTTGTCTCTTCACTTACAATCAATGGATGTGGTGGTGAAGAAGAGTCTCCAACTTCAACTGCTACTAAAGGCTCTTCTTGGAACTAAACACTTCTATCAATGAAAGATTTGTTAGTGCTCAAGTTGATCAGATTCTACCCTTTTGAATCATTAGAATACCCAACAAATATGCACTCTTGTATTTGGGGCTGCAAATCCTTCCTCTTTTCTGTTGGAATTCTAGCCTAAGCCTTTGAGCCAAAATCCCTTAAATGGGTCACATCTAGCTTGTGCCCACTCCAAGCTTCGAAAGGAGTCATACCATTAATCTACTTGTGAGGCACTCTATTATAGATGTAGGATGCATAGTTTATAGCCTCGGCCCAAAACTTTAGTGGAAAATTCTTAGCCTCCATCATGCAGGTTGCCATCTCCTTCAGTGACCTATTCTTTCTCTCAGCAACACCATTTTGTCATGTTGTGTAAGGGATCGAATGTTGCATCTGAATACCTACATATTTACAATATTGGATGAACTCAGGCTTGACATACTCACAACCATTGTCAGATATGGGGATCTTGAGTTTCCTCCTAGACTGGTTTTCAACCAAGGATTTAAAGACTTTGAAGAGGTCAAAAAGTTTAGACGTATGCTTTAGGAAGTGAACCCAACAATACCTAGAAAAGTCATCTATGAAGTTCAGTGCATATTTGGCTTGACTCATGGACATATGATGGAATGTATTAGTAATGTCACCATGGATTAGCTCAAGAGGTGTAGAGGTTCTCTCATGACTAGCCTTCTCATACTTGTGCTCTGGGTTTTTCCCTAGGATACAACCTTGATAGACTCCCTTAGAAAAATTGATCTTTGGTAACCCTATGACCATATATTTTTCACTCAAATCAGAAAGATACTTGTAGTTAATATGGTAGAATATTTCATGTCAAAGCTTTCTTTCCTCATTAGCATGAATCGGAAGAGCAGAGGGGTTTGAGTAGGGTAGAAAATGGGAAAACATGAATACCTTCGAAGTGTGGTCAGCAACACCTTTTTCTATGACTTTACAATTCAAAATCTCAGTGATTTCAACATCATTAGGGGAGAAGATGACCTTCTTTGGAGACCCAATGTGTGCCATCTGATACACTGATAATAGATTAGAGGCAAGACCTGGAACATAGAACACATTATTGAACTTACCATGGTTAAGATCAATCCCTCCCTTCCCCAAACTGTCAGTGAGAGAGTCATATCCCAAAACTAGTGGTGGACCTTTTGACATGTCAAGAGATAAGAATGCCTCTTTTGTCGAAACCATATGTCTAGAAGCTCTAAATTCTATGATGAAGCTAGGTGATCTTGATGTGCTAGCAACCAAGGCATGTACTCTCTCTCTGTCCTTTGAATTTGATCCTCCTTCCTTCTTCTTTGAGAAATCAAGAAGGGAGATGTTATTCTTTTCCAGGAGTTGGGTCAACATGTCAATTTGTTTCTTCATACAAGAGCTCTTAGGATGATAGCCCTTACTATAGTATGCGCACTTGGTCATTTCTCCTTTGTTCTTCTTCTTCTGGGAGTTCTTCTTCGAACCTTGGGGCTCCTCTTGAGACTTAGACTTGTCTCTCTTTTGCTTAGGCGGATTTTTAGCTTTTTTATTTATTTTTGAATCCACCCTTGAATCTACAGCAACCAAAGCTTGGTCTTTGGACGGTTTGATGGTGCCCGTTATCACCAACTTATCTTGTTCCTATGTGAGAGATTCCATGAACTCTGCAAGATTAGGCATCTTGCAAGCTCGATCTGTCAACTTGGTGGCAAGGAAGGTTGAAACAAACACTGAATAGTCAGGGCCAAGCTTAGAGAGTATGGCCAAAACTAGTTTCTCTTCCTTATTTTCTATCCCACATTGTTTCAACTGTAAAAGAAGGGCGTTAAACTTGGAAAAGTAGAGTTGTAATGATTCGAAGATACTAAGACTCAAGGAGATCAGCTCATTCTCGATTTGAGGTCCTCTAATCTCATCTGTCTTTCCAAAAATCTCCACAAGATTCTCCCACAATTCATTAGGTGATGTCAGTCCATTAAGATGGAAGAGGAGGTCTCTTGAAATGCTCAGACACAAAATATCGTAGGCCTCATCCCTCCTGTTGTGCCATTTTCTTTTCTCTGCAGCTGTATTGGGCTCTACCTTATTTTCCATAGCCACCCTATAGATACCTTTCAATATAAACAATATATCCATCTAATCTTTCCACTCAAATAAATTGAATGGAGTCAATATGATCTGTTGAGATCGGTCCATAGCTCAGAAACTGTGCCCTTCAGTCAGCAGAATATGCTCCCAGTCAAGATGTCAAACCTGCAATCGAAATATGGAAGGAGAGAAATATATCTACAAAGGCTCTAATACCATGTGGAAATTGAACCCAAGAGATAGAACAATTACAGTCACAAAATTGCTAATAAAACATGGAAAATTAACACCAAAGGAGACTGAAATTGGAGCATAACACTAATCTGTATTGAGTATGTGTACAATATACAAACTTATGAAGTAATAGGCTGCTGTAATATATAATTAAATGAGAGATTTGAATGCATAAATATGCCATTCGAATCCCCAATAGGTGCATAAAGCAGTTTCCAAATCTAGGTAGATGCTCATGAATTGGCTAAGTCAAGTGGGAAAGCTAAAGAAGGATGGAAAGACAACTCATATATTCTTTTATTTGGAGAAAAGGAGGGAGGATGATGTGGGAAAATAACAAGGCAGTTACAACTAGTCTAGCTTTTCCTTTGCCTTAAATCGGAAATAAAACAAGGTAGCTTTACAGAAAAAGTAGATATGCACTTTGGAGAATATGGAATAACGTAGACATGCTAAAATGGGTTTCCAGGATGTTTCCCAAGGGCTCCATGACTCAGTTTTAGCATGTTTTGACTTCTAGGACATGTAGAAGGCAACTAGCATAGAGTGGAATCTAGGTAATAAGACAAAAATGATTAAATTAATGTCTAAGGTAGGTAACTATGGGTCGATTATTCTAATAATATATACTTCATAGGTTGGGGCTGTTATCTTTCTGAACTCTCCTTGGAGGTTTTCATCATTCCTCTATTTATTTCTGCAAGGAGAAAGGCGATTATCACTGGAAAAAATGTGATAATCTCTTTCTATAGGTTCAGGTGTGTGCTCTTGTTTTCCTTCTTATTTTGGGATGCTTTCCCATTTATCATAAAAACATTTCTCAAATTTATTGGTTGAATGAGTAGGCTGTTTCTGTGGGCTTCCTCTCATCATGTTCTGCAGTGAAGCTTCATTAATTGCTTGTTTCTCTTTTCTTTCTTTCATATTATCATCTTTGAAACTCTGTAATTCTTCTTGCAGACTTTGTATGGTTTTCAATATATCATAATTTAATTCAACCACTAGTTCTTCTTCCCTTGTGGGGATATTCAGTTTTCCTTGCCAGCTGTTGTCTGCTTCTGTGTTCATGATTTGAACTATTATTTGAATATTGCAATGTAAATTGTTTAATAAGAAAATTTCCTATTAGTTAACAAAATTTCAAATATAAATGATTTTTGCAACGAATGTTTGGTAATTCCCATTAGCTCTCTTACTATTTGAATCTACACTCTAATACCACTTGTAATGTCCCTAAAATTCGTAAATAAAAAAAAATTGTAGGCTAGTTAAATGCTACCTTTCAAGGACATTGTTTTAAATTCTACGGAATGTAACTTTTGTTAGTACTAAATCTAAGTGTTGTGAGGTGTTTTTCCCTTTTATGTGTTTTCATATATAATGATGATATGTTTATGTGATGTGGTTATATTACTTGGATTTTTTTATATGATTACTCTTCCTATATCTACTAGTATCGGGCGTTTGTCGAGGCTGGTTAAGTTACATTTTACTTCCTATTTATTTGTCTTATTTTTTGTTTATGGTATTATTTATCAAAAAGGTTGAATTGAATTTGAATGTCAACGGGTGGAGTGGCAAGGTATTATCCCTTGAGGTTTCACACAGAAAGGTAAGGTTTCCTATTGCTTTGAGGGGATTTCTTAGTTCATTGAGAACTACTGCAGGCTCCTACTCTTGTGTAGGATATTCTGGTGGTAAAATCTATCTATGACCATTGAAAGTAAAGACATCCTACATTACTACATCTATACTAAACCATCATGTTCAAAGCTGGTGAAAGGAGGACTGAAGTCCTAGGCCTAACTGTGCCTAAGTGTTTATGTTTATGTAAGATTGTTCAAGTGAATGGTTATAACCTTTGTGGTAGTCACTATTATTTTAAGGTTTAAAACCATATCCACCTTGATATATATTGTATAATTTGTAAACTTTATGGTATAAGGCATAGGGTTTATGGAATGGTCCATTTACCAGTGAAAACCTTTTAAAACGTGGTTTTGAAAAACTATAGGGTAAAAATATTTGGTTTATGGCATATTGCATATGCCATACAACTTTTTTTAATGTGGCATTTGAGCATTTTTCTTTGGCTTTAATGTTAGGGTGGTGGACCATGGAATTTTGTCGTGAGTGAAACTATATCTCTATGGGTTTTGATTCAGTGGTAGGTGGAGGATAGGGTGGTGACATAAATGGTTCTAGGGAAGTGTAGGAATTTGGCCTCAAGCATTTCTTAGGGTCGATATATGTTTCATTTGGTCCTGGTGGTTTTCGTCAGGGAGATCTTGTGCTCCAGGTAGCTATGCTGCAAAAATTTCAAAAGCCTTCTTGCTCCTTTGTGAGGTAAGTTCATCTAGTGGTTTTCAAAACTGTAGGGTTTGGTTTATTTTGTTAATGCTCACATACTTCTCATGGATTTTGTGTAGTTTTTTTCAGGTGTCATAGGATTTATCAAATGTGGCTTCGATGGTGGCTCCTTAGGTGTTCTATGCAACCTCTCAGTGGGTAAGCCCCATAAAATGCAAAGTCCCTTACCTCTGCATTTTTGCTTGTGGCAATGTTTTGAAATATGGGTGGGGTAAACAAATTAGTTTTTTTGGTTGGGATTTTTGATAGTTTGGGAATCAAAGGGGTGCAACTGTGCAAGGATATGTCATAAGACTTTGACTCAAGGTAATATTTTGTCGTGTTGCAACATTTTCCAATGTATTGGTTTATTGTTTTAATTGGAAGCCCTAGGTTTTAAACTTGAGTGGTACGTATGTTGTCTTACAATGCCATTACTTCCAATGGCACCGTGGATATCATGACTATGTATTTTATATATTTTATGCATTGCATGTTTATCATGGTATATTCATTGGTGTAGGATTTAATAAATATCATGGTTGGGGTTTCGCCTTACGACCGTCATCTTGGAATATTGGCTCAACCATTAGGTGGATACACAGCCTATAAATTATGGGTTTATGTTTATTAACAATTTGAATGTATAATTGGGTATGAGAGCATAGATCATATTTGTTTAAACTATTGGTTTATAATTGAAGTTCTTGTGGGCATCCTGAGAGGAGAAACCCTTACTGTGCATGTCGCAACATTTATGTTTTTTGTTAGCAGTGGTGCCTATAGGACTCGATCCTGGACTGTTTGTGGTTTAATTTTGGCGTTTGTGTTTTTTCTTTAGCAATGATGCCTACAGGATTCGATACTAGATGAGTTTTAATTAAATGATAAACAAAATGATTCTTGTCTTTAAATAGTTTAGTTTATATAAATGGTGAGTTCTAGTTCTTTGTTTATCATTTTTAGTAGTTTGATATGTTTTGTGTGTGAATTGGCCTACAGTCAAACCTTCGTAGGTTTCGAGGGCTAGGATTTGTTTACAAGATTTGGTAATGTAATATGTGATATTTATCCTGCAGCCAATCCTATATAGGATTCAATGGCTGGGATGGGTTTAATAAAACTTGTCGGCATTATGTTTTCTTAGTATGGTTTTAATGTTTATTTTTAAGGATTTGAATAGCGCTTATGATATATTGTTTATGTTTGATTTTAATTTGGAAAATGGAAGCATACATGTTGGCAATATGAAATTTGTAAGCGTTGGAAATATATGTTTAGAGTTGGATTTTAAATGGTTTGTAAGAGATATGCGCTATGGTGAGTTTGATTCTTTTAGGTTGTAGATAATTTATTTATTTAAAATGTTCTATATCTAGTTTAAATGTCAATAAGGTTTATTTTGTCTATCTTTGAGAAAACTCTATTTTAACTTTGCTTCAAATTTTGAACAATACAAAAAAAGATACTTATCTTAAATAAATAGGGTTTAATATTAAGGGAAACTCTGTCAGATAATTACATTAGATACTAAGACGATTTAAACTTATAATATTCCTATCTCATAAAATAATGGCCGAGGCTCAATGTCTAAACAGTAAATAATCCTGTAGTAATAAATATGTCTTTAGAATTTTATACAAATAGTTCAGGATCTGAAGGATCTGTAAACAAAAGGAAACCTAGCTGAAGCAAACGTACAACATAGAGAGTTTCACTTTAGATTATACCATACTTTAATAAAAATTGTAAGAGATAAAGATAAGGTAGAAATCCTCATGCCTGCAATGTGTAGTTTATTTGATGGCTAGAAACCTGCACTTTAAGCACATCAAATTAATACAAAAGAATAATTTTTGACCTCAGATCTATCAACTGAATAACTTGGGAACTACTACGTTCCTCCCAACCATTACCCGGAACCGTTCCTGGTTTCAATCCAGATCCCCCTGAGCTGGTTCCAACATGCAAGTAGTCTAGACCTCCTAAAGGTAAGGGTTCACCTATTTGGGATAATAGGTTCTGTACCAAATTGATTTTTATTTTGGAAAATGTTCTCCAAGAACTCTTAGGAGAATAATGATCAAATATAATGAGATCCCCAAGCCTTTCTTTAGCTTGGGTCTTTATAGAAAATATTTTGGAAAAGGGACAGTTAAATTTTTGTTAGATCAAGAATCATTTGTTGTCTCGAAATAATATTTTACTTATTTATGTGAAATTAATATTTATTAATCTTAACTTAGGAACTCTTTGACTAATTCCTATTTGACTCTTTTTTTAGGTACTAAGATATTTAATTAATTATTTTAGTAAATAATAAAATAGATCCTTCAATTATTATTTATAGTTACTATTATTAATAAATATGCTTACTCTTTCATTCATACCATATATAAACTATATATATACATATACCATTGTTAACATTTTTACTTTGGGCATCATATAGCATGATCCCAAATCGCATGGTTCTTTCTTTAGCTTCTTAGTCACTTCTTTTATTAAGGTCTTCATGTACGGTTGGTCGAGTAAGTTAGGTAGATCTAAACCTCATTGCATGTTGGATTACCTCATATATCATGATAGTTATTCAGTGCTTGATGAGAAACAAATTCCAAATTCAATTTAATCAACTTAAAAAGAAGTAAGATGAGGTTGATTTTTTATCAGAGTGATTTTCACTTGACATAATTAATTTTCAGTGACTCCTAGCATTTATTCGGAGCCCATACTCAACACTGAGAAACAGGGAGTTACACCTTAGTGCAATTCCAAAGCTCCTCGCTCAACACTAATGCTAGGATGTACTTGTATGATACATCTAGGGATATAATGGCCAAGGATCTGATGTTCTAGACCTTATGCTCAACATCAATTTGGAATGTTCCAGGGATTATTCCCAACACTTCTGATTCTTATATTTTCATGTTATTTAGAGCGTTTTTTTCTTCAACACAAATGTTTCATAATCCATGTCCTGCAGAGTTGACGCTCAACAAAAACATCAAATACTCATGTGCTTCAGAGCTCACACTCAAGACAAACATCCAATCAATATTGTGCTTCCAGAGCTTGTGCTCAGCACAACCATTAAATTACTCATGTTCTTAAGAACTCATGTTCAACACAAAATCATATCAATCATGTGCTTCATAGTCCATGGAAAACACATGCAATCACATACATACTAAATAAAAAATATATGTATTGGATTACGCCCAATATATGAAACAAATCATCATACTCATGTGCAGTGGGGTCTTATGCCCAATATACAAAATATAGCATCAAAGAAACATCACATACAATGGGACTTATGAATGTAATTGTTAGATAAAAAATTCAGGGTATTACACTTGGAATCCTAAAATACACAAGATGTTTCTCTCAGTGGCATCTAGAGTACTAAAAAATAAAAAATAAATATTTTAAATATTTTTATTCATTGACGGAGGTTCGTAAGGATTCCATGAAGAGATGTAAAATGGATTTTAAATCCAAAGCTTGTTTAACTGAGGAGTGTCCCATAAGAAAGGTATTGTCTATAAACTATTGATGATTTTGAGTAGTAATGTGGGCATGAAATGAAAGGCCCTTGAAGTCCTATTGATTTACCATCACAGAGATGGAGAGGTGAAGTCCTTCGACCATAAATATGAAGAGGAATGATGAGAGAAGGTCACCTTATATTATTCCTTTTAAGAGATTCAATGGAGAATAGGGTAGAGGGAATTTTAAAACAAAGGGAACAGGTTGAGAAAATTAAGGCCATAATCAACTTGGTCCACTCACAACAAAATGAAAAGGATAATCCTGATATATTCTCAATTTATCTTATCAAAGGATTTAGAAATATTAAGTTTAATCATCATGCCATGATTTTTTTTTCTTTTAAGGGAGTGAATTACATTGTTGGATAGCTTGATACCATCCCTCTTTTTTTTCCTTTGAGATAGGCAGACTACTCTAGCAAAATTAGTTGTGGCAGAAGTGGTTTGGTTCGGTTTTCCAAAACATCTTTCATAACTTTGTATGAGACATTGCATAAAGAGATATCATAGAAATTACCTAGAGTATATAGGTAATTCTCAGTAGGAACGAGGTAAAGGAAATTTGTATCAAGTGTCATCAACAATCCTTTAGTAATGGAATAGTCCTCCACAATTTCCAAAAATTCTTGTTTGATTTTCTCCCAACAAAAAGAGAAAAAAATTGATGTAAATCCATCTAGTCTTGTATATTTACCATCATCTATATAATAGATGGCTTGTTGCATTTCCTCCTTCTCTATTTGGAACATCAAGTTTTCATTTTGGTCTTCTGTGACGAAGGAAGGGATGTTCCTTGTTATGCATTGGACTATTTTTTTTCTATATAGATTAGGCTCAACCAAAAGGTTTGTAAAATAGGTTGTTAGCTTCTACTCATTATCTTAATTCTGAATGAGTATTTTCATGTGATAACTTTTTAGATTAGAAATTTGATTCCTTTACAAGTGTTGAATTGTGGATCTATAGAATAAACTCATATTGTGTTCTCCTTCCTTTATCCATTTCACTATTTATTTCTACATCCAAATCGATTCCTGTTACTTGTCCTATTCCTCCATTAAGGACTGGAGTTGTTTGTCCTCTTTTAACTTCGTCTTTGAGTACCCTAAGGTGATATTTTATTCATGAAGTTGATTCATGCTTTCTTTTGGCAACATTTTTTCTTGAAAAATGTTTTTGAAAACCTAATCTCATATTTTTAACTTGGATTTGAGGATTTTCATTTGCTGTTATAGTTTGAACATATTACTTCCCCTTAGGACTTCGATATATTGCCACTTTTTTTTAATTAACCCTTGAAAATTAGGATGGGTAAGACAAAACGTTTTAAGCCAAACAGGCCATTGAATTGAATTTCCCACCTCGACTGATTGCGTGTGGATTGACTAATCATCAAAGCTAGCCACAATTAAGACAACTGTGTCAGTAATTTCATAGGTAGTCATTCTACTAAATTTCTTGTAACCCTGTGTAAAATATTGAAATCTTCTCAATGTTTCAAGCTAATTAGATCAACCCAGCATCAATAGATACTCTATTGTTCTTGTCTATTAGATAAGGAAGTTTTTTTAATTAATATTGTTTTCATTTTGATTAGAAGATAGTACAATAAATCTTCCCCTGTTGTTATGATGCCTTCAAAAATAAAAATAAAACATTTCAAGATGAGAAGGAAATTGGCACACTTCTCCATTCTTCTTGTTTCATGTGAACATACCATTTTTTCCATATCAATGATATTTAGGTATTCTATGGTTTCTCCAAAGGATTCAATTCCCCCGTATAGCATCCTTTATCCTCCTTTCCTATCCAAAATAAAGGTTACTAGATTGCAGTCACAATCCAATAACCAATGTACTTCTATTGTTTTCTACTTTATCAATTGAAGAGAGATTAGAAAAATAAGATTTGGAGGAAGTTGATTGGGACCATAGACACTGGAGAGAAATATTGAGATCTCAATATCTACAATATCGAAATTGGAAGTGAGTGAGTATTTTGTTGAAAATAAGTTCAACATTAATATCTATTATAGGTTCATATGATGCCCATTCCTATTGAGGCTCACAAGGTTTGTTGACTTATCATCCATTTTTTTAACCAAGTAAGTAAATATGAAAATATTGATGAAATGGCTATAAATACACATTGAATGGTCCAATGTAACTACATTGTGTAATTATGTACATGTTTATTTTTTCATATGAAATCCATGCCAAATGTAGGATAAAGTATTACAAAGAGATGGGGAGCTATATATCTACATAAAGTAAAGTGAGAAGGGGGTTATATTAGTTACATTGCCTTGGCTCAGTTAGTTGGAATTGTACCTTTTAGTCTCCTATATATCTAGGAAGGATACCTTTTATTTGAAGAATCTTGTTTTGTCTTGTCCTATCTTGTGTACTTAGTACATTGTATAAGGAGGTTTACCTCTTGAAGAGGCTAGATATTAATCTCTTTTATTCATTATAAAGGCGTGGATTGATTTTTTTGGTTTATTTGTTCTCTTTTCATGCTATTTTGGGGAATTTCTCACATAACATATCGTATAAAATCTTGGATGCTTTGAAACAAGTCATCTTGGAACATTCACTATAAATTTATTTCTACAAAGATTAAAATAGGGAGACTAAAAAGACATATAGAAAGTAGCTAGTGTTAGTTGTGGTACAAATTTTAGATCTTGATTCAGTATAGTTTTTGATATATATTCCATGGAAGATAATGCTTTTGACTAGTCCAAAAGCTTGTCTAAAATAAGCATTCTAGGAAAATAGTAATATCTAGAGCATGCAAAATCCAAATTGAGTGATACGTATTCCATTATTAATAATATGGAACAAAGTATATTTTTTATATTTTTCGGACTTAGATACAAAATATTGGGCACGTGTCAGACCGTACAAGTTCTCTCTTATGAAGGGACCAAAATAAAGAAGTGTTAAGGTATTTGTAATAACTTTTTACTAGCAAATTAGAATTGGGTAATACCTACAACATTGGAAATATGAAACATTGAGATACAATATGCCAAGTTTTAGACCCAAAGGAGATAAAATTTAAAATTTAACTTACTTCCAAGTTGCCTAGTAAGCAGTCTTCAAATCAGGGTTTGAAAACAGTATTCCATTTCAAATATGAATAAATTTGAAGTGGAAGGATAGTATTTACTACCTATTTATCTTGATTAAAATGCTCCAAAAAAGAGGTGGTAGAAATCACACTCCACTCAAACCACTAGAGGATTCATCCTAGACGTACAATGAAAGGGAATACCTATCTTTTTGAGTTCCCCGTTTGGAATATATGATTAAAGGGTCTATGAAAATGGTTGATTTAATTGATGTAGAGGAGAGGATAATTAGAAATATCACTATTATTATATAAAATTAAAAGGATAATATCCCTACAAGTGATTATGTGTTCTAGTTTATTGAGGAAGATAAATATAATGTTCATGCTGAGAAACCTTTCATTAATAAGAATATACTAAGAGGAATTGATTCTAGTAATTCAAACAAATATTGTCCCCAAGGGGTATCCAACACCCAAATATTGACATGAGGAATTTTTATGGAAAGGACCCAATAAAACAGATATTCTATATGGATAAATTCTTTCATATACAACAGGTGCCAAATCTCCAAATTAAGGTACCTATTGCATCTTTGTACTTATAACTTGAGTCATTTGTGTAGTATCAATGGATTTGTGAATTAAAAATTAATTCCATTATATATTGTTTCATATTTATAGAAGAATTTATATCATATCATTATGGAAATTGTTCCCAGGTTGTAGTTCAATTGCACTCACAAAATTGCTAGTCAAACATGCAAGATACACTCAAAATCGAGATTGAAAATGGTGCATAACATAAAATTATATTGATTAAGTTAAAATCAGCCAAAATTATGTCAAAAAGTCTTGTAAAATATATAATAACATCAGATATTCAAAATAATAAGGATTTTATTCAAATCGGTACAAAATCAAGCTTACTAAACTAGTTAAAATCCCCCATAGGTGCATAAAGCACTTTACAAACAAGTCAATATGCTCACGAATTGGTTGGATGATTTGGTACAAATTATAAGTGAAGGAAATTTGAAAAAATTATTCTTTTAGTAGAGAAAAAGAAGGAGTGCGAGTTGTGAAAAAAACTAGACAGTTGACTTGGACTCGCCTTCACCTTTTGCTTTAAAAGCTGTTGAAAAATAAGTAATCATTGAATAAAGTAGGAAAGCGCACTTTATAATAGTGGAAAGTATATGGGTTGTAAAAATATTATCAAAAATATTTCCAAAGCATTACTGAAGGTAGTTTAGGAAAGTTTGACCCCAAAAATACAAGTGGATTCCAACTAGCTTGTGTAGGATCGAGGAATTTAACCAAAATCATTAAATTTTATATCCTAAGTATGTGGATTGGTTTTGATTATTACAGCATCCACTATTAATCCTCACTTATGTAAAATATCATAAATATATCATATATATAGGGTCTAGCAATAAGACTTCGTCACCCTTTACATATTTCTTATCTATACAAGCCAAGGAAAGAGGCAAACCCACAAAGGGGAAAATCCTACCTTGAACATGGAAAATAAAAAAATTGTTTGAAATATGGTCTTCAATATGTATTCACCACATGATCAACTATCCATAGTAGTGAATTGATATTGTTGAAATTCTTCTTAGAAATTACCTTGGTGAAGATGTGTGCAACTTGCTCAAATGATGTGCAATAATGCAGTGAAATAAGCCTATCATGCACAAGTACTCTAATGTAGTGCATATGGATCTATATGTGTTTGGTTTGCTTCCTTAGTACTAGATTAGTTGGTATTCTAATGGTGATTTGGTTGTCACTATTCAAGACATTTACCCACCATGCACACTTAATTTGGTCAATTTGGCCTTGTTAAACCACTATCCTAAGTTTTATTGACTTAATTGCCATTAGAGGAGCACTGTATGACATCAGAATGAGCACACCCATGCCTACGTTGAGTCAAGGAGGCCAACTAAGCCTTCTCCTTCATTTGGTGAGGTCAACTGGAGCACTCCAGGAGAGATCTGAGTGTCATAAATGCACCTAATTGATAACTGATGGTTACAATCAGTTAAGTTAAGTGGTGAAGGTGCCTCCATTCATTATTTAATTATTTTTAATGATTATTTATGAACTAGAGCTAACACAGGCACCTACAACCACTTTTGATAACTAGTTTGACTTCAGTTAACCTCATCGGGGTTCATTGGATTTATTGATGTGCTACCTTTTGTTGGTTGGCATGCATTGAAATGTGTTAGAGATAATTTTAGTTAGGTTCAGTCATTCATTGCACTTCGAATTCAGTTAGGACTCAGTTGAGTCAATCAGCACTTGATCAATTGGTTAACTAGTGTGCTTACTGTGGCTTACAGTTACTTAAGCTACACCCATTCATTCAATTCGAAGGAAATCCTTGGGAATTTGAAATGTATTGGAATTCATGAATCTTGCATGGTTATTGTATTGTATCATCATTCTTTCATTTGATTATATAGAGCTGCTACTTCCATTGCAGCACCATTTTGCCAATTTTATGCATATTTGTTTGAATTCTTTGTGAGACTATTTTTTCAGTTCCTAGACCATAGTGAAAAATTAATATGGTATCGGAGTTCATGGAGGGACGAAGCTCAAATCTCTCAAAAACAATTTTTTTGACATATCTTGCATGAAAAATTGAGCAAAAGCTCAAAATTCCAGCACTGCACCAGAAGCCAAGGCTTACCACTTAATACCCCAAGTAAATAAATTGTTGATCAAGCTTACTTGATCAATTATGCTAGGTGTGATGAAAGCCTAAAATGTGCAGGCTGTACAACCTTATGGTGCCCCTTTTGTTGTGATTTGCAGGTTTTAACAGGTATAACTTCGAATGGACTCATCAGTCCCTCTTCTCACCCCATTCACAAGCTATTCAGAATGGAAGTTAGAGATGGTTGCATATCTGAAGAGACGAGGTCTCTATGAGGTGTCTATTGGACTTGGAAAAGAGTCTTATGAGAATGAGAATGACTAGATAAATGACGGTGATAGATCTTTTGGACCAATATGTATGACCCTTTCTCCTAGCTTGTGCTACCTTATTCGTTCTGCTGAATACCCAAAGGATCTCTAGAAAAAATTGGACAAAATCTTTGGCAAGCACAATGAGGATTATAATATCACTTTTGAGATCACATCCAGCATGACAAGAGTTCTTTACTAAAAATTTCTGACCTCTACTCTCTCTGATGAAGTTGTTCAAGATGAATAAGAAGCAAAATCTTCTACACAGTCAATTCGAATTGAAGAAAGTCTCCTTGTAGTGACTCCTTCTCCTGATGCTCCAGAAGTTTGTGAGATATCTGATATCTCATATCCTCATATGGATGAAAAATAAGAATACATTCACATCTCTGATATTGAAGAAAAACATTGCTGCACTTCCATGCAAACATTCACCAGTGATTTTCCTTTGAATTTTGTACAAAATTTTCCTGTAATTGCTTCCAAAAGTGAAGAGAAATTTGATTTATCTCCCTCCACTGTTGCTGATGGTGTGAAAATATGTAATACCTTAAATATTTTGGAAAAAAATCATATTACAAGAGTGATCAATTTGCTCCCCATGATCTAGATCTTCCAGAAAAATCCTGCAGGATTGCATGCACCAAAATTCAGAATTTTGAAGAAGAAGAAAGCTGTGCATCCACCGTCTCGGTTGACCATTTCTTTGGATCTGATATGATTTAATTTTTATCTGATATGATATCTCTTGGTTCAAAATTTCAGGTTCATAAACCTTTAGTACTGGTTGTAGCTGTTCTCATCAACGGTGTGAAGAAACAAGTACCGCAAGTCTCCTACAAAACTACTACTGGGGATTTGATTTCATTTCATAGTTTCAGATTTGTTGTAAACCTATTTGGATCTGATTTAATTTCTGATATGATATTATTTGGTTCAAATTTTAAAATCCAAGAGCTTTCAGTACTGCTTGAAGCTTCTCTCACCAATTTCGGTGTGAAAAATCAAGTACCGCAATTCTTTTTCAAATTTGCTGCTGGGGATTTGGTGTTAGTTTCCACTTATGAGGTTGCTGATATTTTATTTTTTGAATCATTAACTATTTCTGAAGCTATATCAAATTATGGATCTCAAGCATTCGCTCTCCACAGTCCTAAGGCTTCTCTCCCTTTGGTCACATGCTCATCTCCTCACAAAACTAGTAAAGAGGAAGACATTTAGAATCCACTCGAAAAATTGCTCTTAAGAGTTGGGGTTGATTTTACCACTCATGGTTTTTTGTTCAAGGATGAAACATATCAGTTTCTTGAGTGTTCCACACATGGTTCGAATCCTCAAGCACTTTTTCTCTCTTATCAGTTGATTTCAGTTTCTCTACATGGGTCCAATTTTCATCTTGCAGTTGTCTATGTTCCTTATTCATTTGAGCATATTCTTCTTATTCCAAAGAGGAAGATTCCTCCAGAAATTTTCATTTAGTTTGGATTCATAGGTTCACATGCACATTCTTAGGATATTGTTTCATAGAAGAACCAAAAATTTCTTGATTTAGTGCTTATTTTGATGGGGAGTATTTTTCCCATGAGGTTTTTCCCATTTTCTTGGTTATATTAAGCAGTTACTTTATTGTACAGGGTGACCTATGGCCTTAGTTTCTAGGGACCTAGAATTTCATGCACTTTATGTTTCTACTTCTCCTAAGTATAGCTTAAGGGAGGGTGTTGGAGACATTTACCCACCATGCACACTTAATTTAGTCAATTTGGCCTTGTTAAACCACTATCCTAAGTTTTATTGACTTAATTGACATCAGAGAAGCATTGTATGACATTAGCATGAGCACACCCATGCCTACCTTGAGTCAAGGAGGCCAACTAAGCCTTCTCCTTCATTTGGGGAGGCCAACTGGAGCACTCCGGGAGTGATCTGAGTGTCATAAATGCACCTAATTGATAACTGATCGTTAAAATAAGTTAAGTTAAGTGGTGAAGGTGCCTCCATTCATTATTTAATTATTTTTAATGATTATTTATGAACTCGAGCTAACACAGGCACCTACAACCACTTCTCATGACCAGTTTGACTTCAGTTAACCTCATCGGGGTTCGTTGGAGTTATTGATGTGCTACCACTTGTTGGTTGGCATGTAGTGACATGTGTCTAAGCTAATTTCAATTAGACTCAGTCATTCATTGCACTCTGACTTCAGTTAGGACTCAGTTGAGTCAATCGACACTTGATCAGTTGGTTAACTAGTGTGTTTATTGCGGCTTATAGTCAATTAAGCTACACCCATTCATTCAATTCGAATGACCTCCTTGGGAATTCTAATTGTCTTGGAATTCATGCATCTTGCATGATTATTGTATTGTATCATCATTCTTTCATTTGATTATACAGATCTTCTACTTCCATTGCAGCATCATTTTTCCAATTTTATGCATATTTGCCTGAATTCTTTGTGAGACTGTGTTTTCAGTTCCTAGACCACTGTGACAAATTAACAGTAACAATATATGACTGTATAAATATCAAAATTGATCCAAAAATCTCCAAGTATACCCTGTAACCACAAACATTGAGTTCAATGCATTCATAGCTCCTCTGTATTCTGCCTCTATAGATGAAAGTTCTATGAAACTTTGATTTTTACTTGACCAGGTGATTGTACCATATGCAAGAATAAACACATATCCATAAGTTTATTTTCCATCAGTGTTATCACCTTCCCAATTATATTTAGTAAACCAACCAAATCAAGTTGATATTTAGAAACATATTGAATCCCATGAGTTCTTGTTCATTGTAAAAAGTTCAAGATTCTTTTTGTTGCACTCCGATGGATTCCATGAGTTTGATCCATGTGTTTAGAAGCCACACTCACCGCATAAGATATATCAGATTGAGTATGAGTCAAATATAGAATAACAACTATCAGTTTCCTATATAGAGCGTTGTTTACCAATCGAGTTGATTGCGCCACTTCAATCTTAAATCCTGAAAGGAAGGGAGTATTTCTTGGATTTCAGTCCTTCATTTTGAACTTGTTCAACAAACCTGAAGCATACTTGGACTGATGTATCTTAATTCAAATATTTGATTGAGAAATTTTAAGCCCCAAAAATTGGCTTAACAACCCCATATCAGTCATGGAGAAATCATGGTTCATTACATCCTTCAAGGAGGAAATTTGTTTCTTGGAGCTTCCTATGATCAGAAAGCTAACTAGAAAAGACCAAGATAAATCACCACTTTTTTGTCACGGAATAAAACCAACTAAAAACGACAAATATAAATGACCAAATTTGGTCACAGGATATCTACACTAAAAATGACCACATAACATCTGGTCATTTATTTGGTCATTTTCTACTCTTGTGATCTTCTTATAATCACTCCTTACCAATGTGATTGCAAGGCATTCTTTGAAGGTGAAGGTCATAATTTTAGGTCTTCTTCCTAATTATCATGCCTTTTTGTAAAAAAATAAAGATCAAGATAGTGGCCTGCATCATCATGGAAAACGGTTTCGACATAG
The DNA here is from genome assembly GCA_001517045.1 of Pseudotsuga menziesii. Classification (NCBI taxonomy): domain Eukaryota; kingdom Viridiplantae; phylum Streptophyta; class Pinopsida; order Pinales; family Pinaceae; genus Pseudotsuga; species Pseudotsuga menziesii. The sequence continues at coordinate 160,655 of LPNX010980600.1, read as the reverse complement.
AAGTTATACACATTAATTGTTTTCATTAAATATAACTTAAATTCCTATAAACGACCCGTGACTATCAATTCACGTCTGAATCGTGGACTTGTACATTAATATAACCCAACAAATTTTAGAGCCACAAGCCCTTAATTACTCACACCTAGAACTTTCTCATCAAATCTAGCCATTAATAACCTTTTTTGGTATTTTGGTTTAATTTAAAAGGCAAAGTCATGTTGAGACTCAAACATACAGTGAGTTGCAATGATTCAATTGACTTAGGCCCCTCCATCACATACATGTATGATTTCATGACAAGTATTGAACAAAATATTTGATGCCCCAAGCCTGGTTATGCTAGCTTTGTTAATTAACTTCCTTGGTATATATGTAGGATTTTTTTAATATTTTCCGAGTTGTAGTGTATTTATTTTTCTTAGGTGTGCCCCAATATTATCATAATTCTTACATCTTCCAAGCTTGAATTTCATGTGGATGCCCCAATATGGTTATGGCATAGACATCTAAATAGTTTTTTTGTATAATGAAGTGTGCTCCAACTTGAAAAAAATACAATATAATAGTTGTTATATGTTACTAAAGTGTAAAATTAATGATACATATGACAACTTAATGTGTTCAAAATAAGTTTCATTGAAAATATATCATTTTTTCATGTATATATTAAGGAGTGCTCAATTGTTTAAAATTGTAAAAATTTGAAAGAAAAATAATTTTTTTGCATTTTTTTGGTCAAATGGTTTAATTAATTTTTACTTGTCAATTGAAGTACAATTATTTATATTACCCTTCCAATTGAAATTAATACCCCTTGCAAATACCTAGGTATGAACTACCACACTTAGCTTTACTATTTATTCCCACCCACCCGCAACTAATGCAACTTTAATTACACACTCCTTGACCAGGCTTCCCCTTTAAATTAGCCTCGGTTAACATATATACTACTTTAAAATAATAATTCCAAGTGACACTATTTATTAAATAAATAAATATTAAATTAAAAGAGTAGGTTCACCTAATGATATGTGAAAACTAAAAACCGACATTATGTTTATTTTCTGAGTTCAGTGCAAAATTGTTTTACATTTATATTTGTTTTCCATAGCTGGGATGGGAGGGACATATTGATATTTATGAATTACCCATTAGGATTATTTATATTAGCCTTATTATTCCCCTAGTAGCACGACGCTTTTCTTTATATCCCACAGATCCAACCTCGGGGGTCCTTGTCGCTACTGAATCACACTTTGAATAGACTTTTACATTTGCTAGGAAGCTAAAATAAATTATCAAAATTAGCCAACTATTATACAAATAAGAAATAGTAGCTCAATTAATGAACATTAAGGACATCATTTCTCATATTTTTTCTTGGTTATGAAAAACAATTATTTTCCTAGCAATAATTGGTTGGTTGTTGATCCAATTTAAGAGCTGTTACGAGGTTGTCACAATATCTTGAACAAACATTCCATGAGAAAGTAATCAAACACATTTACAACTAGAAAAGAAGGTGATTGTTAGGATATTTAGACACTTAGGCGTTAGTTAAGATCAACTTGTGTAATATATCCATTAGATAAAAGTGTGTTTCTTTAGTTTGCATTTGAAAATATTCTAATCCGACGGTCACGATATGTTCTAGACATAGATCCATACCTACCATTGATCATACCTACCATTGATCCATGGCTTGATACCCCATTGGTATATGATATCTATTTAAAGAGCATAGAGGGTCCTTGGATAGTTGATTGATTATGAGAAGCTCATATGTAACTTTCTTTCTTTTGCATAATAAATTGCTCCAAGTGGCTATTTAGCTGGGGCCATGGACTGTTTCTCTCTCAAGGGTTTTAACCACATGACAAACATTGATGTGTTGATCTATGATCTATTTTTGTGAAGCGGTTTCTCAAGGTGTTCGATCTTTTGGGAGGACCCTGTGTACCCGAACATGGTATCAGAGTGTTTATGAAGAGTCACTTTCGGTTTTGATCAAGATATGGAACTGGTGTTACTGAAAATTTGAAATGGTTTCTGGTTCTAGATTTTTTATGTATTTGTGGCCTATGGGAGTTGTTCCATTGCATCCAGAGCACCGTTTTCATTGGAAAATAGTTTTCATTTCACGAAAAACCATCGTTTGATCCAAAAACACCCATTTCGACAAATCTGAAGGTATAATGTTACAGTGACAGATTTGTTTAACTTTTTTTTAAAACTCTCATATTTTATCAGTTTTATTATTAGATCTTTATTGTTTTAGTCTCGGGCTGTTGCTTTTCCTGGCTGTGTATGCTCTTTTCCGTGCACCTTGCGTGATCGCGGCGAATCAGAAACCGTAAGGAAAAGTTTTTTTTTTATCTTCTCGGCTACGTATGCTCTTTGTTGTGCAACTTGTGCAATCACGAAAAATTAGAAACAACAAGAAAACTTGAAAACATAGACTTTCTAGGTAATCTAACCAAGATCTAACCCCATTGTGTGGAAAAGTTTTTTTTGTTTTTGGTTTTCATTTTTTTTTGTGATTTGCAAGAAAAAAAGGCAAGTACGGAGAACGAGAGAGAAAAAGAAGAAAAAAAAAACCTTTCCTCTTTCCATTCTTTTATGTACCTTTTAAACTAAGCTCACTTGGTCCAAAGTTCCTTTATTCCTTAATAGGTCTTGAGTTTAAGTCTTATTAAACTACTTTTTAGTTCATGCAATTTTTATTTTCAAGTTACTTTATTGTAAAAGTGCATCTCACATAAATAAAATAAAATAAAAAGTGAGTCACTTAAGTATTTTAATTTATTGCCGCACTATTTAAAAGTAACATTATTGTAAAAGTGAACATCACTTATTCTACAAAAGTGATTTACTTAAAAACAACTTTATTGTAAAGTGATTGTCAAAGGTTGATCTTGGGAAGAGGGGGGTTCTTTTTTTAGTTGGTCAAGTTAATATCTGCGACGTCACTATTGGGGACATTTTCAACATTTTCTTTGATTAAGCATAACTTCATCATCCAGAATCAGTTTTAGTGTCGTTTTTTTTAAATCGCATATTTTTTCGATCTCTTTGGATCCAAATAGTTAGTTTCTATTCTTTCAGCCATTATTTTATAGTATGGCCACCCCTTGTGATATTATACTCACAAGTTCTAACTATTTCTCATGGAAATCTCATATGGAAGATGCTCTACGGAGTAGGGGACTTTTCAGGATAACCTTAGGGAAAGAAACAGAACCCACTGATGATGATACGAAAATTAAATGGAAAAATACATGTGATGAAGCTCGTGGATTGATTGGGATGTCAATCTCTATTGATTTGTGATTCCACATATCTGGAATTGATGAACCTGATATAGCTTGGAAAAAGTTGGAATCTGTGTTTGGTAAACAAAATGAAATTCAGGGTCATCAACTTGAGAATGAGTTGATTTCCTTGAATCCCAATGATTTTTCATGCACTCAAGACTATTTATCTAAGTATAAAACTCTTAGACTGTTATGTGCAGAATGAAATATTAAGAAACAAGACAAATAATGTATTTATCATATTTTTTCCAAACTTGGACCTGCATATTTTGTTTTTGTATCTACATTCTACTCCATGAAAGAATCCTTAACTGCAGCTAGCTATCAAGAGCTTAGTCTTGAATCCTTTTGTGATTCCTTAATTAGAGAGAAAGATAAGCTCATTCATCTTGGAATAATTAACAATTCAAATACATTTGGGCAAGCCTTATTGTCCCAACAAAAAGAAAATCCCAAGCCTCCCAAGAAACAAAATTTTTGCAATAATAAGCCAAACAACAAGGGTCCCAAACCCTCTCAGTCAACTCCTTCTTTAAAAAATGACAAAGGATCGAAGCCAAAAGGAAAGAAGACTGAGCATCATTGCAATTTTTGTGGGAAAGATAATCATGATGAATCTAAGTGTTTCAAGAAGATGGAAGCCTTGGAAGCAGAAATGAAGAAGCACCACATCAGCCTAGATTCCTCTTTAGAATCTATCTCTCATGGACATGCACTTTGTGCTTATGGTTAATCTTATAATGCATCTTCTTCTTCTACTACAAATGAATGGCTCATTGATTCTGAAGCATATTATCATATGGCTAAGGATCAAGCCATTTTTTCTACTATGCATGAATGTAACACCAAGAAAATATTTGTTGGTGATGATAGATCTCTAAGTGTTGTAGGATCTAGAATAGTTCCAATAGAAAATGGTGATTTCAGTGATGTACTATGTGTTCCAAAAATTTCTTGCAATTTGTTATCAGTATATCAAATTACTCATTCGGGCGAAGGTAAAACTGTGACGTTTACACCTCACCAAGTTGTAATCAAGGATTTTAAAAATCCTCAAAATTTCCTTGCTACTGGAACCATTGATGATATTACCAGGTTATACAAATTTAACAACTTTGGGTTATCACCTTTTCCTTCAGTTTTTGTTGCTCATAGTGATAACTTGAGCAAACTTTGGCATGAGTGATTTGGTCACTTAAATTATCGCTCATTGCAACAACTATGCAAAGACAATATGGTGACTAGTATTCTGATGGTATCTTGCAAGGATGGTGTTTATTTCGGTTGTGTACTCAGAAAACATCATCAGGACAATTTTGACAAACATGCCTCTTGGCACACCTCGGTTCCCTTGGAGCTTGTGCATAGTGAATTGTGTGGCCCTCTTCTATCTGTATCCTTTTCTGGTTTCAAATATTTCTTAACTTTCATTGATGACTACTCCAGACGCACTTGGGTTTACTTCCTAAAAATTAAGAGCGAAGTATTTAACATGTTCTTGGCCTACAAGGCCCTTGTTGAAAAATAATCTGGTCATCAAATTATTAAGTTAAGATCTGACAATGGAGGAGAATATGTTAACAACAAGTTCACTACTTTCTGCACTTAACAAGGAATCCAACAACAACACACTGTTCCATATACACCACAACAAAATGCTGTAGTTGAACGGAAGAACCGCACTTTAAAAGAAATGGCTAATTGTATGATCCAATCCAAGGGACTAAGTCTTCAATATTGGGCCAAGGCCATAAATTGTGCAAATTACATAGTTAATCGCACACCCACTAAATTTTTACAAGGTATAACATCGAAAGAAGCATGCAGTAAAATTAAAACAGATGTAAGTCACTTTCGTGTGTTTGGTTGTGAAGCATGGGCTCACATTTCGGATGAAAAACGAAAAGCATTGCATCCATAAAGTGAAAAGTGCATATTTGTTGGATATTCAAAAGATGTAAAAGGTTATAGACTTCTTCAGGCCCATTCACATGATATAATCATTAGAAGAGATGTTAAATTTGATGAAAATCTCTTGGCCTGCGAGCCTAACTTGGAGGGTGTGCCATCCTTGGGTTACGAACCTGATTCGATGATTGTGCCTTCTTCTTCTTCTTTCAACTTTCTTGATAGTTTTCCAACTCCAATTTTTGATGATGATAGTGAGGATAAAAATCCACCTCCACCTACTCATGTTACTCCAATTACACCAGCATCAATGCTTCCTCGATGGGTCCATTCAACATGTGAAGCAGCTGGTGATCTTGTTGGTGATCCTAGAGATCAACGTCAAACACGTTCTCAGTTTCAGCGAGCCTCTTCTCTTTTGGCTCAAGTTTTCGAGAATCATGATCCAAAAACTTTTGCAGAAGCTTCATGATATCCAGACTGGGATGCAGCTATGGATGAAGAATATCATTCCTTAATGGCGAATGATACTTGGGATCTTGTTCCTCTTCCAAAAGGAACAAAACTTGTCAGATTTAAATGGGTCTACAGAAGTAAGTATGCATTAGATGGAAGTGTTGAAATACTTAAGGCAAGGTTAGTTTCCAATTTTTTTTCCCAAGTTGAAGGGATTGACTACAATGAAACCTTTGCACCTGTTGCAAAAATGAATTCCATCCATCTTGTTCTTTCCCTTGCAACCTTACATAACTGGGAATTCCATCAAATGGATGTAAAGTCTATCTTTTTACATGGTGATTTATAGAAGGAAATTTACATCAAACAAACTTTTGGATATGTTCAGGATAATTCTATCCTTGTCTGTCTCCTTAAGAAATCCTTATATGGCCTTAAGCAAGCTCCTAGAGCTTGGTATGCCAAAATGGATAGCTTTCTCCTTGACACTAGTTTTTCTAGATGCCATTCTGACCCCAATGTCTATACCAATAAAGTGGGAAACCATCTCATTATACTTATTCATTATGTTGATGATCTTATCCATACTGGTAGTGACCCTAAACTTATAACCCATGTGAAATCCAGTCTTAAGCAAAATTTTGAAATGTCAAACTTAGGACATTTTCATTATTTTCTTGGTCTCCAAGTATTGCAAACCAAAGAAGGAAACTTTCTTTTCCAGTCTAAGTATGCTTGTGACCTTCTTTGTTGCTTCCACATGGAAGATTGTAAACCAGCCCCTTCTCCATTCCATTCTAGAGTCAAACTTTCTACCACTTGTACTTCCCCTGAAGTAGATGCCACCTTGTATCATCAGCTTATTGGTAGTCTTTTATAATTGACTCATTCCCGTCCTGGCCTTTCCTTTGTCGTTGGTCGTGTTTCCCATTATATCCAAACTCCTCATGAAATTCACTAGAAAGTAGCAAAAAGAATACTTCGATATATTTGAGGTACAATTTAGTTTGGGATTCATTATAGTACAGGGGGGAAACATTTGTTGGTTGGTTTCACTGATTCATATTAGGCTGATGATCCTTATGATCGAAACTCTACTACAGGTTATGTTTTCAGTCTAGGATCTGGACTTGTCACTTAGGCTTGTAAGAAACAATGAGATCTTTCTCTTTCTTCAGTGAAGAAGAATATCGAGCCGCAGTTAATGCCAGTCAAGAATATGTATGGCTTCGACAGATCCTTTCATAGTTTGGATTCGAGTAGCACCAGCCTAGTCCACTTTGGCATGACAATCAAAGTGCCATCAAGCTTACCAAATATCCAGTTCTACATCACTGCAGTAAACACATTGAGCTACACATGCACTTCATCAGAAATCTTGTTCATGATCATGTTATTGAAGTGCTCTATTTCCCTACAGATGATCAAGTTGTAGACATCTTCACCAAGTCTCTTACAGGAGCAAAGTTTTCTAAACTTCAGTCTATGTTAGGAGTTCAGGAATGTGTCCTTAAGGGGGTATAGGCTCTAATTCCTCCTTCCTTCTCCTAATAGTGTCACTTTTGTAAATCCTTCAATTCTATTCCAAGTTGTTCTTAAGGGGGGATGTTAGGATATTTAGACACTTAGGAGTTAGTTAAGATCAACTTGTGTAATATATTGGTTAAGTAAAAGTGTGTTTCTTTAGTATGCATTAGTATGCATTTGTAAATATTCTAATCCAACGGTCACAATATGTTCTAGACATAGAGTGATCTGACGGTTCAACTTTTCTTAGATCATACTCACCATTGATCCCTGGCTTAACACCCGATTGTTCTATGATCTCTATTTAAAGAGCACAGGGGGTCCTTGGCTAGTTGATTGATTATGAGAAGCTCATATGCAACTTTCTTTCTTTTGCATAATAAATTGCTCCAAGTAACTATTTGGCTAGGGCCGTGGACTATTTACCTCTCAAGGGTTTTAACCACGTGACAAACATTGGTGTGTTGATCTGTGATCTATTTGTGTGAAGCGGTTGCTTAAGGTGTTCAGTCTTTTGGGAGTACCCTATGTACCCGAACAATGATAGCCACTCTGTTCTTTTTGGCCATGAGATAAATTGAGATATGATATAATCAAAAGGTAGGAGATTTCTCACCTACTTTCCCCTCTCCTTTTAATCGAGCCCCTTCAAATTTGATCACTGTCAATATGATGAAGAGCAGAGTGGGTTGGTGGTTTCCATATTGGATTGATTGTTCGATGTGGGTTAATGGCATTTATTCGACTCATTTCATGGTAATTGGGGTGGTAATTGGTGGGAAGGGTTTGTTATTATAGAATTTACTACCCATCAATGGAGAAAATGGTGATGTTAATTTGTTAATTGGAGGGAGGAGAGTGATATTTGATTCTTGGGTTAATATTTATCCACCACTGATGGAATTTACAAAGGAGATGAAAAGTGCATCAGACTAGACGTGGAGGCTTTTGAAGAGGCACGCAAGGAAATAATTAGTTGTAGAGCTGAAATCCTCTGGTTCTTCCCTAGTAAGTCAAATTATTAAGAAATATTTGTCATTGGTAAAATGTTTGTGGATGCTCTCCAACTATGAAAAAGACTCAAATTGTCAAATTTCTCACCTTGAGTTGGTCAAGTTCAGCTAATCCATACCCTACTGCATATAATATTCGCATTGATCTGACCATGGTGAGAAAGGAACTTGTTCCTGTGGGTTTTCATGCTACTTATCACCTTGAGCTAGTCAGGGTATAGCCATATATTTTTTGGTTTATAGGGAAAGAACTATTCGATAAAGTATGAAACCTACTCAATGGAACAAGGTCCTGAGAGACCCTACACTACGGCACCTATGTTACGGCTGCTACCCAAGTTCATTTCCCCCCAGTAACTTATATTTAATTATACCTACCTTCTCATTGCTCCCTATTTAAGTGAGAAGAGTTATTCCTGCTGCATCCTCGCCCCCTAGGTCTACAAGAAATAGGAAAGATAACCTTCCTACAAAGAAACAAGTACAAATGGAGGTGCAGGTCTTGATCTTACTAGTATCAGAATCCAATCTACCTACGGTGTTCGGTTTATTTTTTATCCATCCGTCGATATCAAATACACGAGAAAACCAAGGTATTAACTCCATTATCATATCATTGTCCCAGCGTAGGGGTGCTAATTTTTAGAACATGGTAAGTAGATCAACAGTCCTGAAAAACTAAACGCTAATATAGGAAACTGATAAATAATTAACTTATCAAAACAACAGATAAGGAATACTAGACCTACAAACACATAAATCTTAATATAAAAACACTCAAATTAGATCTCTCTATTACTCTGAAAAGAAAGAATCACAATGTAAGTAGCTCAAAACTCCAGCCATCTACCATCCCAGTGGTGAACCCCGAGAAAAATAGGCTAAGGTTTACAAATGTTATAGGTCACCGCTATGGTACACCTAGGTTAGAAAAGAAAAATTGGGGTATTTTGATATCGGTACAAATTGGCCATTTTGTAATTTGATATGTCACATCTTCCTTCTATGTTATACTCATTAATGGAAAAACCCGTTATTTCTTCAAATGTATAAGAGGTTTGAGAAAAGGTTGTCCCATCTTTCCCATTCTATTTTTGTTAGTTGATGAAGAGATAAGTTGAGGGATTATGGAAGCAAAACAATTGGGATACTTAAAGAAAGTCAAGATCATAAAATCTATACTCCTAACTTATTTCTTATTTTTGAAGGATATATTGTTATTCTTAGATGGTCCATAGAGGGAAGCTAGAAAAACATAGGAAGTTCTCAATCTATATTATTTAGGTACAAGAATGGAGGTATATGTACCTAAGTTTGTTATATTTTTATCATTTAAGCAATATGATCTTATGATATTATCTAAGAGAATAACATGCACATCAATAAACACAAGAGACAAGAGACACAAAGAATTTTCCTCGGGGAAACCATAAAGGAGAAAACCCTACAACTTCCTCAGAGATAGAATGAGCACCAATGGCAGTAGTAAAACCCCAAAAAACAAAGATGATCTCCAACAACTTGTTCTCTCTCTCTCTCTCTCTCTCTCTCTCTCTTGAGAGATATTCTCCTCTGTCACTCATGCGCCCCAGTGAGTGAGTGTGTATGTGATAAATAGAGAGGCTCACTCTCTATTTATATTCTTTCATTCACTTAATGTCCACTTCAACATGCCATCCCCACTTAACAATTACTTACTAGGGTTGGAATCTCTATGAGACTCTAATAACCCTAGTACCCCACAACTGTGGGGAATTTTCCCTTCGATCAACAAGGAGGGTTAACCTTGACTCAATTGTGGGGACTATTGCCTCGACTTACAATGGAGGGTTAACCTCAAGGAATTTACATGACTTCTTTACATTGTTGAATCTCCCAATCGGAACATCAGGGCATGACATGACTCAATTACATTACAAATACTCCCCAGAATAAACAGCAGGGTACAATACATAAGATATACAAGTGAATACATTCCAAAGTTACAAATACATCAACGCTCCCTATTAACTAGGAAGGTATTCTCTCGACATAATTTATCAGCACAAGTCTTCTTCTTTGTATCATTCGGATCATCATCAAGTCATATTCATCTTTAGGTCATCTTCATCGTCAAGTCATCTTCATTTTTGGATCTAGATCATCACTAGATCTGGATCATCACTATATCATCACTGGAACTAGATCATCAATAGATTACCATCAAAACTGGATCATCATTGGATCATCATCAAAGATGGATCATCATTGGATCATCATCACTGCTTCTGCTATCTCTATCAAATGGTTCTATCTCTTCATTATTCTCAACATAGGAAGTTCTATAGAGCCAGCCCTTTTTCATGCTGGTTGTAGGCCTAGCCTCTAGGTAAGTCTTCTTTAACGCTTATATTTGACCCTATGTCAGAATGGCCTATCCAACACTTACATCTGACCATGGGAGGAACACATCCAAGAACCATGTCAGAAAGGCCCAACACTTACATTCACCAACATGATAGGACACACCTACTATCATCTATGAAAAGGCCTAGCACTTATAATCACCAACATGATAGGAAACACCTATTATCATCTGTGAAAAGGCACATCACTTACAATCACCAGCATGGTAGGACACACCTACTACCATCTGTGAAAAGGCATAGCACTTACAATCACCAGCATGGTAGGACACACCTACTACCATCTGTGAAAAGGAATAGCACTTACAACCACTAGCATGATAGGACACACCTACTATCATCTATGGAAAGGCTCTGCACTTACATTTGATCATGTTGGAGCCAATCCCACAGTCACATCAGAATGGATCTCAGCCCTAGGCTGAGGGTTCTTGGTAACTAACCAGGTGCCTCCACTCTCATAGAGAATGGCCTTCAGTACTTATATCTGATCATGTGGGAACACATCCCTCAATCACATCATAATGGCTCAGCAATTACATCTGACCATGGAAGGAACCAATCCTCTCACCATGTCAGAATGGCTCACGGACTCATCACTTCCCTTTGGAGGGAACCTCGATCTAGAGAACACCAAGCTTCTCCCTGAAGTACTCAAACTTCACTCTGGCCAATGGCTTAGTCAACACATCAGCTATTTGTTTGTCCGTCACAACATACTGGAGCTTCACTACTCCTCTTTACACCATATCCCTGATATAGTGATATTTGATCTCGATATGCTTCGACTTGTAATGGAACACTGACTTCTCAAATAACTTCACACAACTCTGGTTGTCGCAATATATACAAGTAGCATCCAACTCGAGATCAAATAAATTAGACAGTAGCTTCCTAAACCATACTTCCTCATAACTAGTTGAACAAACTGTGGCATACTCTACTCTATTTGTACTCAGTGCCACATAGGACTGCTTCTTGCTAAACCAAGAGATGACACCAGATCCCATACTGAAGCAACACCCTAAAGTGCTCTTCCTATCAATGACACTACTTGCCCAATATGAATCAACATAACCTTCCAGATTAATCTTCTGATTAGCCTTATACTTGCGCCCATAATCAACTGTACCCTTTAGGTATCTCAGAATATGCTTTGCAATAATCAAGTGAACATATCTCGGATCCATGAGGAACTGGCTCAAGGTGTTCGCAACAAAGAAAATATCTGGTCTCATATTCATCAAGTACATTAAGGACCCAATCATTTGATGATACATCGTAGCATCAATAGTCTCTGATGAAGAATCACTTAGAAGCTTCACATTCAATGCCATAGGTGTGGTCATGGCCTTACAGTCCATCATCCTGAATCCCTTCAGGATCTCTACCGCATACTTCCCTTGTCCCAGGGAAATTCCATCTACATTCTGCCACACCTCCATTCCTAGAAAATAGTGCATCATACCCAAGTCCTTCATCTGAAACTCAGCAGCAAGCTTCTTCTTGCAATTTCAATGAGTTCCTATTTTCTATTAGGAACAAGTCATCGACATATAATGGGAGCATCACTGGTCTTCCACCTTCAACCTTGAAGCAAAGGCTAGAATCTACTTTACTCTCAGTAAATCCTAGAGTCATCAGTAATCTGTCCATCATGTCGTACCATGTTGAACCTCAGGATATTCTGTAGTCACTCCCTCTGAAGCAGAGCATCATTCTCCCTCTGTTTTTTGTACTCTATGCACTGAAACATTATGTACTGGAGTGACAAGTAGCTACCTCTGCTACTAATTTTTTATGTATCCATCTAGGCTCACTAGATACCAAGATCCTCTATCTTGAACCTTTTCAAAAGTTCTTCTCATACCCATCTGTGATCTTGTGATCTTCTTTAAGCTCCTCATGTATGTATTATCCCATTGGTGTCTTCTAAGCTTGTACAAGGTCTTTTTTAATTTGCACACATGATTCTACATGTCATGTGCCTCAAATCCCATTGGATACAAATGTCTCTTCGTAGTCTATGCCTTCTTTCTGTGAGAAGCCTCAGGATACGAATCCTGCCTTATATCCCATGATGTTTCCATCTATTGCATGATTGAACTATGAACTTCCCTTTAGTTCTTGATATTGCATCCTAGACATCATTATTCGTTTTGGATTATTAGAGTGAATCTTGAATTGTCATCACTTGTTTTTCGGAACAAGTCTCATCCTTCTTTCTTGTAGGCGATTGTACATGATATTTCCTACAAGTCAAATGCACCAGTTGTATGATTAGAAACATTTCATAATGCATATTCATAATGGTAAATTCTTATGCATAAAGATATAATCATGCAACTATTTTAGCCAATACAACATTCATCCCTATCTCACAAAAACGTTTTAGATGCCTTCCATCTCTACCGGGACAATAATGAGATTGTGCACTAATCCAATATGTCAACAAAGAGGTTTCATTCTAGATAAGCAACAATGGAGAGTTGTATAGAACCATGAGCTACTTATTCATATTAGTAGTATATTATCATTAATGCTAGCATTCTATCATGCATAATGCATCAACTGAATATAAACAAATGCATAACAAAAAACAATATTATGAAATGACAATTGAATACTTATCTTTATTTGTTTCATGGGTAGACTCCTTCTTGATCCTCATCATATTCTTCATTCATAACAACAAGAATTGAGTCCTCCGTATTCATCATCACTTGAGGGATCTTCTTTGGAGGGTGAGAGCTTGATCTTCAATTTCTATCATCTTTTTTCTCTTATTAAGAGTCGAGCTTCTTCTTGTGTGTGCTCTGCCTAGAGTCTACTGAAAGTAATCAGTTCCTTCTGGCGCATATTCCTTGAATGAATGAATCCCATGATCCTGGGAGTCCATTCAAGGTGGTTATCACAACTTCTGCATTCTCCACTTCTTCTTATATCGCTTAAAGTTTTTCTTTGATTTGTAAAGTATGACTGTATGGTTTCTACATTCTGGATCTTCAAATTCTTCAATTGTTTTCTCAAATTCATCTTCCGATTTATGTTCTTCCCTTCAAATATCTTGGTCAAGGAATCAAAAATCTCATTAGGTGTCTTTAAGGAAGACACTTGTGGTATAAGGTGATCCTCTATTGAATCAGCAATGATCTTCTTGGCCTTGACAAGGTTCTTATTAAGTAAGGCTTTAGCCTCATCTCCCTCTGGAACTGGAACCTCTCTACTTATGTGGGTGTCCAATTCATTTCCTTCAAGAACTAGTGAGATTCTATACTTCAATGCTTGGAAGTTTTCAGCATCACCAATATTTTCATCAAGCTGGTGTGATTAGTCATCTTGAAATGAGAGCCTCAACTGTAAATAGCAAAATATTAGATCTTATTGATTTGAGGTGTCCATCCTGGTTCCAGAGCTGGTTGATCTAGGGTTTGTCAGAGAAACCCTAATTTTCAAAACTTGGAATCTTTTAGATCTTATTGGCTATAAATATAGAACTCTCATTAGACAAAATTTCAACTCAAAATGGGCCTTTTAACTTTGATTCAAATTCCATGTCAACCTGTGTTAGCCAATGAAATTGCTTTAAATTTGAAATACTGTATAGGTCTTAAACACTTTTTTACTATAAATTTGGGGATAAGTATCATAAAAAAAACTACTTTTTTTTTGTATTTTCGACATATCTCCCTGTGTTTTTACTCAAATTTCGATCGAGAGATATCGTTGGATGCGGAATGCAATTCCGCATCCAACAATTACCCACTCGGTATACTTTTGACAGACCCCGCTACCCCAAAAATAAGAAATACTTGAAAAAACATGATGATGATGTCATCATCACATTTTTTCAGGTTTTTTTTTATTTTTGGGATAGTGGGGCCCGTCAAAAGTATGCCAAGTGGGTACTCGTTGGATGTGGAATTCAATTCTACATCCAACAAGCTCTCCCATTCAAAATTTGATTAAAAACACGAAGAGATCTGTCAAAAATACAAACAAAAAAGTAGTTTGTTTCTTTTCTTCCTCTAAAATTAATAAATATTATTTTATTATTTTAACTATTATTTTATTAATTCTTTTTAGGAGGCCCATTTTGAGTTGAAATTTCCTCTAATGACAAGGCAAGCTATCCAACGTACTCCTTTTCTGAAAACAATGGAGGGAAGCTCTCGGAACAGGAAGCCCTAGTTTACCAATTTCTTCTGCAGAAATTCTTGATACTATTTCTGCAGTATCTCCGAAAGTACTACTTCTCTATGTTTGACATTTTGAACTGAGGTATCCTCATTTGTCCTTGTTCCAACACCATAGGTTTCATCAAAATTGGTTTCACCAATTGGGACTTATGAGAATTTTCCCAAGGTGACCTATTTCAGGACTTTTTAGCATAGCGTAGTTGTAAGGAATGCCACGTGTCACTATTTCATCTTTTGGGTCTAAAACTTTTACCATAGAAATTACAATCGATGGAATTTCTGGAAAATATTCAGAAATTTCATTTGGACCTTCGTAGCCCGAGATATAGCAATTCTCTTTAGGTGTCCTGTTTGGGAAGGAATCCTAGGAGAGGCTAGAACCCTAACTTGGAGGATTCATATCTCCTTGAATATAAATAATTTGAGGCTACAAATTGGATACTGTGTACATGAATAATTTAGCTTCGACCTATGAAAGTTCTGGCCCTTGAGATGTCTTCAATCCCATGATATAGTGAATGTACCAAAATGTATTAGTTTCAGTATTTTAGGGTTTTTTAGGCCCTGGGTCAAACTAGGGTTTGACTTTCCCAGAGTTTCACCCAACCAAAAATCTCGACCCAGGTCTCTAAACTTTGATTTTGATGAGGAGAGAAATCCTATGCCAGGATCACTCAAAAATTCTTCTTTTGTAAAAATCCCTAATTTCCCACACTAAAAAACTAAAATGCTCGGAATCAAATTCTGCTTCGACAAAAAGATGCGCCCTTCAATGGAGAGTCAGCCTAGCATAGTTTTGCTGATGGATTGTGGAGAGAGACCCAAAACGTAAGAAGCCCTAGAATCTGTAGCTACACAATGTCTTCTTCTGAGGTTATCTCTGATACCATGTTACATTTTTATCATTTAATCAATATGATCTTAGGATCTTATCTGAGAGAATAACATGCACAACAATAAACACAAGAGGCAAGAGACACAAAGAACTTTCCTCGGGGAAGCCATAAAAGATAAAACCTCGCAACTTCCTTACAGATAGAATGAGCAACAATGGCAATAATAAAACCCAAAAACATAAAGATGATCTCCAACAGCTTGTTCTCTCTCTCTCTCTCTTGAGAGAGCTTCTCCTCTCTCACTCATGCACCCGAGTGAGTGAGTGTGTATGTGATAAATAGAGAGGCTCACTCTTTATTTATATTCTTTTTTTCACTTAATGTCCACTTCAACATGTTGTCCCCACTTAATAATTACTTACCAGGGTCGGCATCTCTATGAGAGTCTAATAACCCTAGTGCCCCAGAACTTTGGGGAATTTTCCCTCGGATCAACAATGAGGCTTAACCTTGACTCAATTGTGGAAACTATTTCCCTGACTTACAATGGAGGGTTAACCTCAATGACTTTACATGACTTTTTACATTATTTAATCTCCCGAATGGAACTCGGGGCATGACACGACTCAATTACATTACAGATGCTTCCTAGAATAAACATCGAGGTACAATACCTAAGGTTGACTCTCATGAAAAATGGATATAGAAATGTTATTAGGGATGATTGTTGAGAAAAATATAGAACATGATTCATATATAGTGTAACAGGTGGCTATCAAGAGGGGTCAATTTAAACCTTTTCAAAGATGTTATATAATTCATCTTCGAGGAGTTGCATTCCCTAACTTGGATTCTAAAGGGAATGATTGAAAACAAAATCAAATATTTGTTGTGATTACTTATGG